>JACXGJ010005892.1:0-14205 GCA_016801105.1 Esox niger | reverse complement strand
GGTGGGGTTCATCAAGCCAAGGTGAAGGGTGGGGTTAATCAAGCCAAGGTGAAGGGTGGGGTTAATCAAGCCAAGGTGAAGGGTGGGGTTCATCAAGCCAAGGTGAAGGCTGGGGTTGGTCAAATCAAGGTGGTTGGGAGGGCTTTGGAAAATCCGGTTGAATATAAGGTCATTTTAAGCTAATTTATAGTTATTTATTTCTATTATAGACTTTGGTTTATTATAATGGTTGAATATTGGTTTAAAACATCATAACATTATAACACACAATGTAACATTTTACATTCAGCCGAATACGTGACATCCCACCAAATTGTCTGGATTTAACTGTCTTTCCGTCTCTCTTCATGCAATGGTTTACATGGTACTGTAGTCAATATTTTATGGCAGTCCAAGGAGAGTTGAGTATTTCTCTCCATAATGCAGATCTTACCTTCATAAGAGTGGTATTTTTGACCTTTTATGAATTTTGACTATGACATATTTAACATGTCACCGAAGTAAATTAATTTTATGAAGCTCATCAACATACATACCACAGCTAATTTACAGGTGAATGTTCAAATGACGCCATATAAGATGACCCATTACCGTGGGTGAAGTTTACCCTCTCTTTAAACTATTCAGCCTCGTAATATATTCATATCGCAAAGAACTCATCCATTTATCAAACAAATTAATAAGCTAAACATTCTCTTGCACTGTATGTGGGTTGTTTATCCCTCGAGTGAATCTGAAAATCCACTTCCCATTCATGAAGTTAATGGTAGTGTATGGCATTCACCTCCATATATCTATCTTCTGAACTAAACCATCAATTAAAATTAGGAGATGGCAAAAAATATTTTTTATCATGAGACGATGGCAGACTTAGTTCTGACGTTTTTTCACGACGCAGACTAAGTTCACCCATTGTGTCAGGGAGAGAGCTCTACTGTCATAAATAAAATATCATACAAGTTGAACTGATTTCAACTCATGGTGAAGAAAAAAACTGGCTGGGGGAGGGTTGTTTTTTTAATGGCGTGTTCTCTTAAAATGGTGCTTTGTTATTTAGTTTTCAAAAGAGGCACAACGGCAATCTTTCAGTGTGTGTCCCTGACTACGGTAATGCCATGGGGACTTGAGGACAACCGATTAAGAAATGGGACCTCCTCAGGACAACAGGACAATCAGCTCGGCTTCTACCGCTCACTCAACCAGGGAGTTTGTGCCACATTCTCCTGACAATGATAACAAGTGAGAAAACAGGCACCCAATCCACAGCTAGGGGTCACTAGAGCAGCCCAGTCCAACGTCCTCCATCCATCCATCCATCTTGCTGAACCAATTCAGCAAATCCTGTATGAGAGACACAGGGTACTGTCGGTACGCTGCAATCAAAACATGAATTCTTGTGGCTTATGACTCAGCTGTACTGCTTGTCAGTGACTTAGACAAGTGTTTCTTAGACAACCTCTCCTGTCACAGTATACCGGTGCTGACGACAACCGTGATATTTAAATATATTATCATATTCACTAGGCAAAAATTATGTAGTATTTTTCCCCAAAAAAACGTTGAAATCAACTCCTTTCCCCCACTTGAACTCAAACACGCAATAGTTTCATGCCTATTCACCTGGTGAAAATGTTGCATTTTTCCTAAAACTCCTCTTGGTTTTTTGATAGCTTATTCATGTCACCTAAGTACAAATGATACATGTGCTTAACCTATGAGTCTGGACTTATACACTGGTGTTTGAATTATCCCAAAGACGCGCTGGTTTCGTAGCCTATTCACTGGGTGAAAGTTTGTTGTATTTTTCCAAAAACTCTTCTAAGTGTGATCCTTGTGGATCTTTTGTTCATCAGTTCATCTAGTTGCCTTTTCATTATCCATTAAGTGTAATTGTTCTTTTAGTACCCCTTATTTTTATTTTATTTGTGCAATTATGGTAACAGATTTTCTCCACCTCCCTACATTTGTATTTTGAGTGTAATTTATTTGCCAAAAACGAGTCTAAACACAGAATAATCAAAGTTAAAGATGAACTTGAATGACAGCATTATTGTTTTTAAAAGAAATCTGTAGCTCTGGATCTCGATAATATCGTTATAATGAGTTATTTTAGCCACGATAATCGTGTAGATATCATGACAGCCCTAATCCCAAATATATCCCACCCGAATACAGTTGTCCACTAATAATGAAATGTTTGATATGGCTGAGCTAGCTCAGAGCTACAACAAAACATGGAGACTTTTGAGGGTCTCCAGAAGTGGTTGAAGAAGCTGACATACAGCACTGCGACAATCGGAACCCTACTTAACCATTTTCTCTTACAAATGAACAAATTGTCATTATTTTTCTTGCTTTATACTGTTCATTTGAAACAAAGAGACCCCTGTGTGCTAGTATTCAAGTATTCAAATCTGAACTGGTGTCAAGCTTATATGTCTATTGTACTAAAAAGGAACTGCCAACGTGATTGTTCCTCAAACAAAGCTTGACAATAAACAGATACTGTATGAACAGACAACATATTTTTGATATTTAATACATTGCAGACAGGCTCTGGTCATTGCAGTAATTTAATTTCAAATACATTTGAAGGGAAACTATATATTTGGCATATTCCAAGATAAGGTCTGCCTCAGGATCAACCTTTACAGATAGTCTTTTCTGAATTAAACCATGTTCATAATTATCATTATAGTCTACATGAAGAAGATCGGGCTTTATTTGACAGAGGTTTGAAAAAGTATATTTCAGACTGCAGCCCTTTGATTCATAATTCATGACAATAGTTTTTTTTCTTTTTGAAGTAAAAATGGAAATAAAAATATATTCCAAATCATGTTTCTGTTTAGCCAAATGGCCAAATATTTTGAACAGAGACGTACAGTACAAACACTGAGTTTTGCTAATATGTTCAGTTTCCGGAAAAACTTGTCAATTTTATTCTACAACCGTTCTTTTTTAGTTTTTTCTGCAGTATCTCAAAAGATTGTTATGACCACTTTTTGGCATGAGTAAAATGGTAATATAGACACAAACTTTAAAAGTCAAATGTCCTTGTTTTTATGAGATATTAAATGCCAAGCACTGCTAAATTCATCAAATTCCCTTTTGTGTTATATTTTCTTTTAATGGCCGGAATTTGAGCTTTTTGTAGGATTAAACTTTTGTCCAACTGCATAATGTCATAGGATTGATTTAATTACTTTTAAGTTGATAGACCAACCTAACATTGACGTGACCATCCTAAACATTAATTTCCTAATGGCTATTCAAACAGACTAAGCATTTTAAGAGTCGATGGAAGTAGAGGGAATTAAAAAATAATTTTGAAGATTTTATTATATTATAATATCATAAATAATACACATGTATATGATACAAATTATTATGTATTTATTATCCATTTATTATTTAAAATGAGTGCGTGGATACTTGATTTTGCAATGATCTTTGCAGTAACAATGTAATGTTTTCGACTGTTTAAAAACATTTTTTAAAGCTCTGTGTGACGTGCTTTAATGTCACTCTCAGAACAGCCCTCGACTAGTCCTTCAGTCACATTACAAACCCACCTGGGGCAAAGGGTTGGGACTAGGGTTGGGACTAGGGTTGGGACTAGTGTTGGGACTAGGGATGGGACTAGGGTTGGGACTAGGGTTGGGACTAGGGATGGGACTAGGGTTGGGACTAGGGATGGGACTAGGGTTGGGACTAGGGTTGGGACTAGGGCTGGGACTAGGGTTGGGACTAGGGTTGGGACTAGGGTTGGGACTAGGGTTGGGACTAGGGATGGGACTAGGGTTGGGACTAGGGTTGGGACTAGGGTTGGGACTAGGGTTAGAGTACAAGTTGTGGCAGCAACTTAGTCCATGTGCACTACCCCCTTCCTCCAGTCCTATCTGTCTTGTCCTCTGGCTTGTTTTGTCAGTCAGTATGAATGTGTGTCACTGTGTGTGTTGGGGGGGCTGACCCCCAGCAACCTCCCAGCAACCCCAAAATCACTCCAGCTGAGTAGGCTTACTTTCTCATGCAGAGGTAGCAGCTGTACCTCTCCCTATATCCATCAAACACACACACACACATATATCTCTTACTCACACTAAATCTCTCACTCACGCAGCTGTACACACACACACACACACACACACACACACACGTATATATATACACACACACACACATTTTAAATTACTTCATTCCAAAAATGAAATATACAATTTAAATAGCCCTCTCCACACTGCAAAGCCGCCAATGATCCCTGGGCAGTATCTCGGCAGGGGCTTCGCCCTTGACTTATGTTGGCTTGACACTCGAAGGCCACGTACTGTCAGCCTGTGAACATGCCCCAGACACCGGAAAATGAGCACCTCAACAAGCTTGCAGTGATAACCAAGCTGTTCAGGCGTGACGCCCGAGGCAGGTCCTTGAGCTGCGTTTCATCAGGGGCCTGGGCAGTGTAGCGGTCAAATGAGCAAACAAGCGCACGCAGACTCATACAGACCACGCATTCTCACACAGCAAAGACAACAAGCTAAGGACAACCCGGAGGTTGACGTCGATTCAAACAGCGTATCAGGGCACAAGGGGGGAGATTTTTTGGGGATGCAGGCACTGCAGCCCGTTTCAAAGTTTGTACCCTGATGATAATTACAAAACCGGTTTTATCTCCATGGTGATAGCTTATAAAAAAACTAGAGGTTCACGCAATGCCATGTTGTTCAGGTACTGAAAGGTTAAAGCATAGTTACAATATTGTTTGTAATTGTCTTGTCTGCAACCAAATGTTAACCTTATTTGAAAATACATTCATAGGTAATTAAAGCATTGCAATTTCCATAGCTCTGCTGTCAGAAACATTCAGAATGGAAATATGACTACTTACATCTTTAAAAATTGGAAGTCCATAAGCTGGGCTTTGTGGTGGCTGTTGTTGCTGCTGTGCGCGAAGATGCTTCTGTTTCGCCGAATGAAGGCACATAGTGATCATCTCCGTACACGCCAACATCTCTCAATTATACCTTATAATGCTGTATAGACGACTTAAAGAAACGTGCGGCTTTGGAAAGTTAGAAATATTGCTTTTTGACGAGGAGTTCAAAAGTATCACCCTGTGTACGCAAGCCGATGCAACGACGCTCCATCCGAGAGTGATGCTGCGCTCTATAAGCAGCGGTAGGTAGGTAACCCCACCTTCTCAAGCCCTGATTGGTCAATGTCTTTGTTGAGCATCCCTCCAAGGCAGGGGGAAAAGATGCGGTGTGGTGCATTAACACTAAAAATGGTAGAAAATGCTAGAATGATGCTAGAAAATGAGATACGAATGGACCTAGAATAATGTCCTTTGGGAATACAGTTAGGCTACCGTCGAATTAGGTTACGGTGGTTTAAATCAAGTTGATTTGCATATTTCACCTCAAGAAGGGATTTTATTGGAAATTAATAAAATGTATGTAGTGCACCTTTCACTAATTTAACGTATTCTAATACTTTATTAGTGGATGCCTATGTCAGTATTGTTTTGTGCCAGACATTGCCATCTGCTGGTGATAACAGGCGATGGATAACAATCCAATGAGGATTTTAAAGCGTAAACCCGTGTTTAACGTAGGTGAATAATAAATAGTCTAACTTTATTAACACCAATGATCCAGTTTAAAACAAGCACTACAAACGTGCGCGCGCACACGAACACAAACACACGGACACACGTGTGCATGTTTACTTAGCATTATAAATGGGATCATAAAATGTCAGTGCACTCAAAAAATCATAGCCTACTTTTACGAATCCTAAACCTCAAACTAACCCGAACGTCTATACTCTTAGATGTATGCCTAACTTTAACCAGAATTAATACCTAACCCCAAACTGTAATGGCTAACTCAAACCGTAATCGTAACTTTTACCCTAAACCTGTATAATTCAAAATGGTTATTTGGGGACAGTTCGTTCCCGCTATACAGTCAAGTCAAAACTCAAAGACGCAAATTCGTGTTTTGTTTTATTTAAATACGTGTCTAATATCTTAAATCATATCGGCATAGCGGCGAAAAAACCTAACCTACTACGTTATGCGCACACGCCTAACGTTGGTCACATGACACCATAATCAGGAAGTTGTTTAGACGGTGCCCTAAGGGTTGGTGAGCGATACCTGTCAGAAAGCTTTTCGTATTATTGTTGCGTTGTTTACCACCAATATGCTTTGGTGGGTGTAAGGCCGGGGGACATTTTAAGAAACATTTGGTTCCCTCGGGTACGGGTAAGATGTAACCCAATACTTTGATATGGATAGAGCATACATTTTGTAAGATATCTGGTGCTAACATTAGTTCGCTAGCTAAACTAGCTAATATCAGCAGGCGTAAGCTCGGTTAGTTACTTTACGTTCGGAGCGAGCTCACCTGTGTTACAAGGGTCTTTAAACCTAGTAAAGTGGGGGAAACTTCAGTACACATTAATTATTATGGTCACTAAATAAACTGCTTATGTGTGATGCCAATAACTATATTTACATTTAGCTACCAGAGGCTTAGCTATGATATGCAAATGCTAGCGCTTGCTTGTTTTGGCCTGCTGTCATCCGGACAGGCTGCGACTGGGGTTTGTTATTGTAGTTACATGTAAACTTCTCTTCTGTTATTGTCGCCGTTCGATGTTTCCCACTCCCTCACTTTCAATGAAACAGTAAACTGTTGTGTCTACCTTGATAACCCAGAAATCACTCAGAGTAGTTACGGGTCAGCTAGGAGTTTTGTTTGATGACAGTAACTGATTGATTACGTAACTAGATAGATTAACTGTTGGATTTTATACCAATGGTCCTTCTTTACACCAAATTAAGGCACTATTAGGACTTACTAGTGTTAGTCGGCATTGACTTTATTCCACCAGCTAGTAGGTTGAATCCGTAGCTATATAGGCAACTGTTTGTGTAGTCAACTGTTTGTGTAGCCAGAAGTTGGATTTGGTATGGGTGGGGTTTTAATGCTAGTTACTGAGCTTTAAGTAAATCACCCGTGCTGTAGTGGCATACGGTATGGGAGTAGTGCATGTTGCCATAACTCCAGCCTGACTATTAGCGTCGGTCATTCCAATGTTATCAATTAGACGTTACCTGGACTGTAGCATTTGGTTATATTGCAATTTCTTATCCATTTCTCCTTCTTTTACTGCATGCCTTTCAAGTTGTGATACTGCATTCATTGATGATTAGTAGATGTGGTTTGTTTTAGTTTGCCCCAACTTGCGTTTGTCCTACCTCACACGCAGTAAACCGATGTATTTTCAGATTAGGGTTTGTAGCTCTCCCGCACTGAGCTTCCTATATATAGTTGTATGTCTGTCGTCGGTTCTGCTGGCACATTCTTGGACATTAATTATTAACTTGTTGACAGACTACCGTCAGACTGACATTTTAAACAGGCCTTACATGGGTACACTAGGCCAACAACAAATCCTCGTGAGCGCGGCTAGGGGTCAAGGCCCCATCTGAACACTGAAAACGTTCTAATAAATCTGACATTTGTATATTAGTCATTCGGAGTACACTTTTCTCGGGTGACTAAACTAACAATGGCTTGTTGGATTGAGGGTTTTATCCCGCCGTCGCTCGTCTTTTTGCCCTGAACTGGCCTCTAGGATATCTACAGGCCCGCTTGCCCAGATTATCTTCGTTCCGATTATGGGCACATCTCTGCTCAAATGATTGAGTCGATTGACGACATGTTCATAAGCATGGTGTTTTGTAGAACTGGACATTTGAATGTCTTAAAACTGGAATGTCTCTGTAAATGCATCTTAAACGAGGGGTACCGGGTGACACGTCAAGTGCCAGCTTCTGTAACCCGGTAATCCAGGAGGGATTTAACTTCGCCTCTCCATCTGATTTCTCTGTAACCTAACTACCGCAGGAGGTCTCAAGTGTCTTCCCAGCTCTTTTGTCGAACAACAGGCAGGCATTTGGAGTCGCCCGATTTGAATTCCCCCGGTATGCTGTTTGGTTGCGTCTGTGTTCAACCGAATGCCCTACATAGTAGACCCTCTTCCACTTGTTTAGGGGAAGTCCATGGTCTAGGTGTGAATGGCATGCTAGTTAGTGTAGACGGTGTGTGTGCTGGATTCCTGTGTAGGTCGTTGGATTGAGCATGATGCTTGTACTGCCACTGTTCTGGGTTTGGTTCTCAAGAAGGGCCAGTGTGAAAATACAATGCAAAATAAAAATGCATGGAACACTGAAATCACACGCCTTCTCGATGAAAGAGGTATATTAAAGTTCAAAATCTTTACTGTACATTGTGTAATTTGTTGGGAACACAATGATGTAACAACAGGTCAGTGGAGACCAAAATCACCCACTAATTGAGGGCTGCATTCAAAGTCACACCAAAGTAAACAATTGAAGTCCCAGGCTGTTCCCACTTGTGAATTTCATCATGGCACCGCATAATGTGTGTCAGTAATGAGTCTGGGCCCATGTGCCTGTATGAACTCCTGACAACATCTGGGCATGCTCCTTGTGAGACGGCTAATGCTGTCCTGGTGCTGTCCTCCCAGACCTGGATCAGGGCATCAGTGAGATCCTGGACAGTCTGTGAAACATGAGGGCCAGTCAATGGCATCAATGCCTTCATCATACAGGAACTGCCTTCACACTCGTGGGTGTGAGGATTTTATCCCGGTACCTAACAGCAGTCATGGTGCCGTTGGCTAGCACGTGGAGCTCTGTGCGATCATTCAAGGATATGCCTCCCCAGACCATCACTGACCCACAGCCAAACCGGTCATGATGGATGTTGTAGGCAGCATAACATTCACCACGGCTTCTCCAGACTCATGTGTCACATGCTCAGTGTGAACCTGCTCTCATCTGTGAAGAGACCGGGCCAATCGAGCTGTGCAGTGCTGGACTGTGAGCATTGGTCCCACATGTCACCCTCGTGTAGTCTTTTTCTGACAGTTTGGTCAGAAACATGCACACCAGTTGTGAGATGTGTGTGTTCACTCGTTAACACTGTAAATCACTCTGGATAACAGAGAATGCTAAATAGCTGCTGTGTTTGGCTGCTATTCTATTTCTGTAAAACTGAAATCCAGATTTGTGTTTTACAGTGTCTTTTTTCGGTCCCCAAAGATGATAAACCTAAGTACTGTGGTATATTTAAACATTCTATCGACTAGAGTAGGATAATCCCAGTAAACCAGGGCACCTGCACTATAGCCGCGTGTCCTCTTCTAATGTTTATCTGCAACGTCACGTTTGCTCTCGTTGCAGATCCTGTCGTAGGTGAAGTCAGCTGCAGTGTTAATGGCTAAACCATGAAGGCCCAACTTCAAATCACTGGTAGGTTTGTAAAAGCCCAACTCATGCCCTTGTCCTGTGTAACTAGCACATCCCATAGACTAATAGCCAGGTGTATTCCTCTGCAGGCCTGTGTAAATGTAATTTGTTTATTTTTTGATGTAAGGCATCAGTATAATATACATTTGTAAACGTTAGGATATAAAATGCAGTAGGCTACGGAATCCTCAAAAATAAGTCATTAGGTTACAGAGGCAGGGTGGTTCTTCTGATGACCTTCTGTGGTGTGTGTGTGTGTGTGTGTGTGTGTGTGTGTGTGTGTGTGTGTGTGTGTGCGCGCTCATGGCGTGCGTGTGTGCTCATGGCGTGCAGTGCTGTCGGCCAAACTCAAGGAGAACAAGAAGAACTGGTTCGGCCCGAGCCCGTACGTGGAGGTGGCCGTGGACGGCCAGTCGAAGAAGACGGAGAAATGTAACAACACCCACAGCCCCAAATGGAAGCAGTCGCTCACTGTGTAAGTGTCTCCTCGTGACAGACCAGGTGTTCCCACAGCGGGTGTCCTTCAGTTAGGCCTCCTTCCTAGTGCCCAAGGTGTGAGGAGACATGGCACAGCTTTATGAGGAGAAAAGGAGGCCTCACGTGACCTCTCACCCTTTTCATGCAGCATGGCAGTATGAAATGATTGTGTCGAATGTCCACAGAAATGCTATTGCTGGCCGGTGGTTTGTTGCTACCGTGGTTGATTTGATTGTTCATTTCAGTGTTTTATAGGGGAACTCATGGTTGGCGGTGGTTAATACAATCACACTGCGATTCTTTACATTTGATCTCATCACACTGCGATTCTTACATTTGCACTCATCACACTGCGATTCTTTACATTTGCACTCATCACACAGCGATTCTTTACATTTGCACTCATCACACTGCGATTCTTTACATTTGCACTCATCACACTGCGATTCTTTACATTTGCACTCATCACACTGCGATTCTTTACATTTGCACTCATCACACTGCAATTCTTTACATTTGCACTCATCACACAGCGATTCTTTACATTTGATTTCATCACACAGCGATTCTTTACATTTGCACTCATCACACAGCGATTCTGTACATTTGCACTCATCACACAGCGATTCTGTACATTTGCACTCATCACACAGCGATTCTTTACATTTGATCTCATCACACAGCGATTCTGTACATTTGCACTCATCACACAGCGATTCTTTACATTTAAGCTCATCACACAACGATTCTTTACATTTGATCTCATCACACTGCGATTCTTTATATTAGCCCTCATCACACAGCGTTTCTTTACATTTGCACTCATCACACTGCGATTCTTTACTTTCTAACCATTTACACAATATGCAGGGAGACGTAAGTTTTACAAATAAGTGATCACAACATTCTGGAGGGACTTATTATCTCACATCTTTATATCAGAGTTCTAGGTCTGTCACAGACGATTCCATGTTGTCTCTTCTTTATACACGCAGCCAGTGGTCTCATTGTGCCAGATAGAATGTAATGCATTCTGAAAACACAGGTGTGCCTGTTGACCCTGAAATAATTTATTAAGTGATGACCTTCTACTGAAATTAACTCAGTGAAAATCCAAAGCTTCCCACCATGTTTTCACTCAGTGCATGACTGTTGCAGCACAGGGAATGTGTGTTTGGCAAATGTTTTTCCTAACAAGATCTCACAAATTGACACAAAAAAATTCAACATTTATCCATGGATAAAACAAACAGTTTTCTGCCATATTTGACAAAGGGAGGGGATATAGTTTTTGAACGTTTGCTCACCAACAAAGAAATGATCTGTCTGAAATTTGAATGGTAGGTTAATTTGAACAGTGAGAGACAGAATAACAAGAAGTTACGGACTCCATCTTAAATTAATCATATTCATAAGGAATTTATTCAATTTTTATCAGGAGGAGGAAACAAGGTGGGAGATGAAGAAAGATTGGCTTAGTACACAACATGTGTGCTCTGTGGCCGTTTCAAACTAGTTCAATCGCTGATGTTTGAACCTGAGGTAAATTATTTGTGATATTGTTGTCACAGTAAAGAATGTAAACAAACAATATGAATCAGTCATTTGAATAGCAAACTGCATTCAAATGAACTGTTCCTGCGGTCTACAGCAGTGAGCAGAGCCATGCGTTGCAGGGCAGGTCCATTAGAAAGTAGTTCTGATTCTTTTACTGAGATTTTTTTCGTGAGGGTCTGGGTTTTGAAAATGCGGATTTTTGACAGCGTGATCCCTAAAGTGCCAGTGTTAAAACCTAACCAAATGGTGTTTCTGTCCCCTGGTCACAGAATTGTCACACCGTTCAGTACGGTCACTTTCCGGGTATGGAGTCACCAGACTCTGAAGTCAGATATCCCGTTGGGAATGGCCACATTGGAGATCAGCGAAACCCTCAAGTCCAATGACATGAAGCGTGAGTTTATTCCCTGAAAAGGCAGGAGCATTGTCTCTTTGCTTTCAGCCAATATTTGAACAAACAATGATATTTAACATTAGTGTTATATATTTTGACAAATGACGTGTCTGACTGCACTGTGGGGGTGTGTTGCAATCTGGTAGGAGGCAGGTTTTCTATCCACAGGTAGCTGATTAGTTAGGAACTGTTATAACGTGATTGGATAGGTAGCTGATTAGTTAGGAACTGTTATAACGTGATTGGATAGGTAGCTGATTAGTTAGGAACTGTTATAACGTGATTGGATAGGTAGCTGATTAGTTAGGAACTGTTATAACGTGATTGGATAGGTAGCTGATTAGTAAGGAACTTTTATAACGTGATTGGATAGGTAGCTGATTAGTTAGGAACTGTTATAACGTGATTGGACAGGTAGCTGATTAGTTAGGAACTGTTATAACGTGATTGGACAGGTAGCTGATTAGTTAGGAACTGTTATAACGTGATTGGATAGCTCGCTGATTAGTTAGGGTCTGTTATAACACGATTGGATAGCTCGCTGATTAGTTAGGAACTGTTATAACATGTTTGAAAAGTTCTTAGCAGGACCCATCAGAAGGAAATGAGTCCAAAGAGTGAGCCCTTCGTGGCAGGGGTTTAAAACGCCTGCCCTGACCCACTACTCCATGCATGTATGGTGTCCTTTGTCAGGCTGCTCTCACCACAGCTTGTAAAAGCACACTCTTGACTTTCAGTTGAGCAGAGGAATGGGCTTACAACTGCCAGTACAAAGAGCCTTTCAGTCAGGGCCGCCCGCAACCTCCCATGTGACCCTCAAACAGACTTTGAGAAATTCCTGCCCTGCAATCACGGGTCAAAGGAACCTTACACGGAACCCGAAGTTCATTTTCTAGGTGACTTAATGGTAATACATAACCTGATAATATAAAGTGCGGTCTATAGGCGTATGGGCGGTCTATAGGCGTATGGGCGGTCTATAGGCGTATGGGCGGTCTATAGGCGTATGGGCGGTCTATAGGCGTATGGGCGGTCCATCAGTGTTTGGGCGGTCCATCAGTGTTTGGGCGGTCCCTAGGCCTTTTGGCGGTCCCTAGGCCTTTTGGCGGTCCCTAGGCCATTTGGCGGTCCCTAGGCGTTTGGGCGGTCCCTAGGCGTTTGGGCGGTCCCTAGGCGTTTGGGCGGTCCCTAGGCGTTTGGGCGGTCCCTAGGCGTTTGGGCGGTCCCTAGGCCTTTGGGCGGTCCCTAGGCGTTTTGACAGAGATGCAGGTTATATTGTTTTGGTTCTGTATACCAGCATTTTGGATTTAAAATAATACGATGACGATAGGCTTAAAGACAAACTGTCAGCTTAATGATGAGGGGTTTTGTCCCTGTTAGGGGATCTATTCAGCTCAGCATGTTCTCTACATAGTCACACTGTTAAAAGTATCTGGACAATTTGCTTCACAGCTGTTTTTTTCTGTGCATATCTGTCTGTTTTTATTATTAGTACATGCAACAAAGCATGACATTTTGATTTTGGTCTTTGAGTTTGCAATCGATGGCACTTCTGCCTCTCACATTGTTTAATATCTAATATACTGGAGTACTGAGTAAACACAACAAACTCATGTCACTGTTCCAGTATTTATGCCCAGGACTGTACACGGTCAATACGGGCATTACACCAGTTTTCACAGACGATGCAGTTCAGGAACACACATTAAATTGGAATACTTTAACGCTGTAGTTAATATATCACATCCATGTTTTCAACTTGTGCGTGCGTGTTTGATCTGGTTGCCTCATCTCTGAACTGTCTGTCTCTCTACCTGTCTGTCAGTCTCTGAGGTGGTTCTGACCCTCCAGCTGTGTTCGGACCGGGTCCATGGTGAAGTGACTGGGGACCTGTGTATCTGTCTGGATGGCCTCCAGGTGGACCCAGACACCTTCACTTCTGCAGAGCGAGACCATGGTGAGGGGAATGAAAGCATGTCTGTTATCCAGACAGAAACTGTGCTCTTTGGGTACCTCACATAACCTGCTGAATAATCGCTTTCGTTCAAGTTCTTTGTTGTTTATTAGCAAACAGATACACACCTTGAATTGAGAAATTGAGCCTCTTGGTGGCGATGATCGTTTGATCGACTGCCATCTCATGATTTTCCTAAGAGTTGCACTCTGGGTTTGAATGCCTAATGTTGATGTTCTGTTTTCCCACAGTATCTGTTCCAAACGGGGATGTGAGACAAAATGGAGACAGTGGAAACAGGTAGAGTGTGTTTCCACTACTATAATCTCTGTGTAATTTACTTTTATATTTTATGAATAACTTACCCAAGTTTGTGGAGCAAATGAACTGTTTAAGGTACATTGACATGCTGTGTTGTATTATTTCTCCATCACTGTAAATCCTAGCCAGACACTAACACCATGTTAGTAGTTCCACTGT
>JACXGJ010005891.1:0-36931 GCA_016801105.1 Esox niger | reverse complement strand
GCAGGTCTCTCACATGCTGAGATAGCTCAACACACTGTATAATCTTTTTGAATTTTACATTTGGATTGAACTGGCACTGAGTTCAAAACATTTCACCTGTATGAAAGGTCTCAGAATTCTTGTTTGGGGCTCTAAATAAGGTTGTGTCAGTTTTAGTTCAGTCCATTCATGGTGATGAAATAGACTGATAAGAGGCACATAGTCAGTCTACTTTGACTCTTCATCATGTCTCAAAAAGGTCTGAGGGATATACATGAAAAATAACCTTTGCACTGACATGCTGGTCAGTTTTAAAGTTTTATAATTCCCAACTCAAAACATATTTTTACTTTGTTTTGCATCAGAAATTGCTTAACAGTTAAGCAACACAGAAGCAGGTACAGATTACTGCTATGAATCAACCAACAAAACTCTAATTTGATGCAGAAAACTATAGATTTTGTTATAAACTTGATTTAACAAGTTCAATATGTGGAAAATAATAAACAACTCCAAATCCAACTATGTTGTGACAGCCAAGATAACTCTTCACATGATTGTAATCATTAATAAAAAAGAAACATCCTCTTCACACTGAGACATTCTGCTGCTTTGGTTAATTCCATAACTTTTACAACTTACTGCCTTAGTCAATCAAACCAGGATTTCATTGTTTGACAGTGTAATGATCATCACAGAGACTAGCTTTCGGGAGAGGTAATACGTTTCACAAACCTTCTGATTGCTTGAAAAATACACAGGCTTTCATTTTATTTTTCAGGCCAGATGGTGAATGCATGTTTTTTCTTCTTGTAAATTGGCACCATAGTCACCGAAATTGCATTTCACAGCATGGAGAGATCTTTTAGCTAACTGCATCCAGATAATGAAAACATTGTGAGGAAAAGGCTCTCATTTGAGATGTTTGGCAGAGTTGCCAACCAGTGACTCAATAACAGGACTTAACAGGAATCTTAAATACAGCAAATGATTTCCTTTAGAGGGGCAATCAATCCATCCCGACCACAAGAGGTGAATTAGTTATTACTCTATGCTTGAGAAATGAACTCCATTGGGTTTTTCTAATGCAGGGATTTCTCTTATGGACAAGAGGTATGGAAATTACCTCATCAATATTAACATGAAATGTAAAATCAATAAAGGAACAGACACTTGGTGACAGGTACCAGACCATTTCCCTGATAGTGTTTAATGGAGAAACACAGTGGTGGAATTTATCAGTTGAAAGAAGATGTCCCTGTTGTTCAACAGGCTGAGCTGTATGAGTCAGAGAGGAAGGATTTCTCTATCCTGTGAATGGTTAGCAAAAAATGTGGGCATTCATCTGGACCACACATGATCTACTAATATATCCTGTCACTCTCATTCCCCTCCCTCTTTCTTGACGGATGTCTTCAACAGAAGGTCATGAAACTACTGCCGAGTTCCTCTCTTGAGAAGGGAATGACCTTCATTCAAGTGTTCAAGTGTTTTTATCTATTTATACGGTTATGTGAAATACCAAACTTGAGTTAGTCCATTCAACTCTTCTTTAACAGAGTAACATTAATGCCTGGTCGAATTAGATGAGAATGAGCCATTAAAAAGAGCTTTAGCGCTTTGCTGATTCTGCAATGTGCAAATATTATACAGGCACTAATTGAAAAGCAGAAACAAGAACACGAAGCACAAAGACTGAATATACCATAGCAACAAGGGCAGCAACACAGCTCTGAATAACAACAGACTACAAAAGGCACACTGAGTTCCTTTAAAGATGAAACAATCAGTTGGTGTACATCTCCACACCCATGGGAAAGGGACTGCTTTCAAGAAACCGCCTGGAAGTTCTGTCACTTCCTCAGTTGTTGCTAAATCTCACCAGTTAGTGTTGTTGTACGTGTCAGTGTCAGATACGAGGCCCAGGAAACACTGTAGTTGATCATACAGTGTAGGTTCTGTGCTTATTTCCGCAGAGACTAGACATTCAGTCAAACCTTGACCGTGACATAGTGACATTATAGAATGGATATGGAAACAATGGACATGAACTTCCATGGCGTTGAAGCTCCTCACAGGGTACTTCCAGCTGAAAGGAGAAGTGTACACAATGTGCCCGAGCATATAAACATAAACTATTTCAGGGCTGGCTTTAAACTGGAAAGACCCAGTTAGTATGGAGATGGAGAAGAAATAATATGTCCTCCTCCTACCTCATTGGTCGACAAGACAGAGTCCTCATCCAGACTGAGGACAGCATCGGTTAGGATGACGTCATGTGGAAAAAAGCGACTACTCATTGTCTGTAAGGAGAAAGAGAGAGGAGATGTGGTCAATCAAAGTCAATGTTTCATTCTGGGTGAAAGGATTCACAATACATTTCATCACTTCAATCTGAGAGCAACTGTAACCTTCTCGGTTTGAAACATAATTACATTCCTTTAGCCTTCCCTAACTGTTTATCCATATGAGACCAATCTTTGTGTTGGGCCTCACAATTTCACTCTTCTAAAGGTTACTTTCAGGAAGCTCCTTTTACCGAAGAACTTTTCGTTTTAAGGAGAAAAAAATTACTCTGGTTAACTTGATGAACATCATTATTCTTTGAAGTACAGCATGTGGGCGAAGACCCATGAACACGCCTACAGGACATGTACCCCCCTACACACACACACACACACACACACACACACACACACACACACACACACACACAATGCCAGATTTACAGTGGAACTGAATTATATTGATTAATTACCTTATGTATGCTATCTCTCTTGCGCATGCAATCAATTCACTGCACCTTTCAAACTTGCTGTAAACTGTGGGTTTGGTATTGATAATGGGATAATGGCCTGGCGGTATCTCATTCCAGTGCCCCCTTTCGCAGTGCACACTATTACAGTGCAATTACAGTGTAGGCACACAAAAACAGTAATTTGCAATAATATAAAACACTATTAGCTTATTAACAATGGACATTCGATCTTGAAGAAATACTCTGGGTGTTTCCATGTGAAATGGCTGATTCCGGTGTTTCTGCAGGCAGTGATATTGGTAGACTGCCCGCCATGCCGCGTTTCCCATAATATTCGGGTGCACACACATTGCAGGAGTGAACTGTCAGCAGTGGCCTCCTGAGAGCCATGTCAGGATAATCCTCTTCACCGTCTCTCTCTCTCTCTCAGTGGGAGGCTGCCAAGCCAGAGTGTGGGGTGGCGCATCTCACTGGAACTACCCGCGCCCACATCCCCGCCTGCGGACCGCCCCGTGGAGCTCCTGACGGCCTCGCGGCGTAGTGAAACCAGGGTGTCCTCCTCAACATCAACAGCGGCGGCCTCATTCGTCAAATCCGGAAGTTGCCGACGGGAGCCTGTTGACTCGGAGATTAGCTCGGTTTTTCCGGGACCCTTTCAAATTTCGGGTCGGCTGCTCTAGAGCAAGCGACGCTATCGACAGGGCCTCTGTCATTATTCGGCGGCGGCGGTGACAGCGGCTAAATCCAGGTGCCGCGGACTCGCATCGCTGCGGCTTAATGGGCCCTTTTCAATGCAACACAATTTCCTATTCACTTTAACTATCTCTGCCCGGTGTGTCGTGGCAGGATAATAGTGACGGTGTACCGCTGGCAGGGCCCGGCAACGCACCGAGCTGAGCTTCTTGGCTCAGGAGAGCCCTTGACGGGGCCCATTGAAAAGTCATTTACCGGCTGAGGGCTTGATTAAACGAGGAGCGTTGGGATACTTTAAAAGCCGTTTAGGACTGGAAGGCGTGTTGCAAAAAGCTCTCCTAAGAACACATTGAGAGAGATAGAGGGGCAAAGTACAGGCGCTCAATTCTGTACACCTATTATACTCTCAGTAATCAGCCCTTTATAATCTGTGGAGGGCCCTTAGAATGAATAACAGCAATCAGACCTGACTCTCAATGACAATGTACACAATCAGGTAACAACATGACCTTCCTAAGAAAAATAGACAGTGTGATAGATAGGTTGCTTATAAAGCTACTAATGCTATTTCATAAAGCAATTCATATAACATGTTGCTATTCATTAGGATACACATTTATCATGAATTAAAAAATAAGTGTTCTGAAGAGTCAATGAGAGATATGATTTTGTTCTCTAGACGTCAGGATTATTGTTTCCTAATGTTTTACGTCTCGTTAAATATGATTTGCAGTATATTTCATCTCTGACTCCTTGGATGGGGTGCTTGGTTGAATGAGGCCAGTTTATTAAAACATTTTGGCTGCAGCGTTAACGGTCAAGGGACTGCAAATCCATTTTTCACGAGAAATTGAGATTTCTATGATAATTCACCAGCCAGAGTTTGTGGGATCACAAGTCTGCATGAAATATCGATCAGTTGGCCAAGATAGTATGATGTGGACATCATAAACCATTAGACTGCATCCGGGTTTAACAGAGCTGCCTGTAGTTATTCTATTGACACATATTAATTCAAATATTTCAGGGTATTTTATATAAAATGAAACTGGAAGTCCAGTTTTAATGTATGCTCATAGATTGAATGTCCTTCCATTAAATCCCAAAGATTTTTATATGTTACTATTATATGTTAATTTAATTTCCTCTGCTGAAATGGAAACTCTGATGCCCAAGTGCCAAGATGTTTTGTTATGAAATTAAATGAGAAATATCACAATATGTATGTATGCAGTGTGCCTGCTCATAGTTATGTCAATAGAACTGTGTCAAATTTGAAAAGATTCTACATGATGCGGGTTCCTTTAATCTCAATAAGCTCCATCAGCAATGCCAGGGCTGCTGTCAGAGTAAATCCTGGAGAATACTCACCAGTAACTAAGCCCTCTCGTTCACCGGTGAATCAAACAAAACTCGCTCAGTAATTAGAGGTAAAAGCGATCAGCACACTCTTCACATCACTACTGGGCTTTCATTTAGCATGAACTGCATTCTGCATTACTGTGTTTCTCATATGCATTGACAATGAACATACTCTGCATAACATTCCGTTAGCTAATAATGGCTATAATTTCCCAGTGCAGGAATGTTCTGATGGCTCCAATTTGCTCTGGTTATCAGGATGGCCAGCTGTTGTTGTTCTGGTAATATTTCTCACCCTCCCTCTTCCTTCAGGTCTCTGGCTATATACTGTACACTGCCAAGATCCCAATGCACATCTTCAGGGACTGTTTGTCCTTATAAAGGCAGCTCATCTCTCTCTCTCTCTCTCTCTCTCTCTCTCTGTCTCTCCTCTCTCCACCAGCCCGCTGCCTCTTCTGCCCCAGGGCCCCCTTAATCTGTCAGCACCCCAGTGCTGCTTCAACTTGTCCCATCGAGAGCGTAGCACAGGGTTTAGATCCCTCGCTTCCTTTTCTCACTCTTCCTCCCACTCTGGTCAGTGACAATGCATTTCAAGTCGCGAGGAGTCGCCTGCTGAAGATGTGGCATCAGCTTTATCTCCGTTGACTTGTGCTACTTCAAGGCCGATGTTTGTGGTGCAATGCCTTCCCTACACGATTCATTCAAATATAAAAGGGCGGTTTGGTGGAAGCAGATTGAAATATATTAACATAGAAAATAGAAAAATTTAACATAGTCAAAGACATCTCTTTAGAGTGTTTTCATATTGAGGTAAATGTACACATTATGAAATGCATGAGCAAAATATACTTAGCATTATTTACATTATTATAAAATAATGATTTGCATTATTTATATCAGCTAAATAAACCCACAAATCAAGGGTCTTTCATTCATTGCTACAGATGACCCTGCTTCCAAAGTCTTTCAAAGACTAGAAGTTTGAAGAGATACTGAGGGAAGGTCTCTTCCTGCCCTAAGACCTCACTTCAGGGCTAGATCATGATTGTTCTAGCCCTGAATGCAGATTGGCTGAAAGTCAAGGTATATCAGACCATGTATACCACAGGTATGACAACCAATCACTGTTCACTGTTTGAATTTGGTTGGTCATCTATTTATTATAGTAAAAAGACACCTTTATTATAGATGGCTAATATACCACAGCTGAGTGCTGAATCCAGGCACTAAGTGTTGCGTTTCGCATAAATCTGAAGTTGCGGTACATTAGCTGTAGTACAATACACTCCCCCCTGCCTTACTGTGTAATTAGACACCTGCCCCATGACCCACAACCCAACCCCACCAATGGGCTCGCATAAGCCAAGCTCCTCTGTGACCTTTTCTTCCCACTGCTCTACAGACAGACAAGGTCCGTAGTTTTAGGGAAAGTGAAATATTTCGTATTATTCTACTTGAACCATGCAGGCTTGCTTTGCTGCAAAATACTTATTTCATCCACTTCCAGGAAATAACCAACATCTTATTTACTTCAAAGTGCAATCATAAGACATTATTCCTCAACCGTAACCGACTGCTTGATTTGATTGCAAGTTACAAGGAAGATGAAAAGAATATTGTGATTCCAAGACATGAATCAACTTTATTTTAAAGTGAACAATTTAAGAAATATTCATCTGTAATGACGTCTAAAGATGCAATTCATTCAATCAAATTCGGTTTAAATATTTTTTAAATACACATCACACACATCATAGCAGCTGTTATGATGAGTGCATCCAAATGCTCCCAAATGATCCATGTCTTCAAAATAACGCGATAAAACCAGCTATAGCCGAAAACAAATGGGATGTCCGGTTACCAGTCCAATTAGCGAACCTGAACAGTGAGGTAAATAGACTCTAAATCAAAATGGATACAATAGTGACGGGCTGACATGTTCACCCTGTGAAGAGCCATATGACGGTGTGCGGTACAGTAGCCGTACCCAATGGTGGGGATGCAGTCGGAGAGAACGCAACCAAGGTTGAAGAGGCGTTGTTTTGCTTTCTTTACCACCGTGCTTCAATTTCAAGCCCTCTGTCACTTGCACTCCAAAAGACCTGACGCATCTGTACAACGCGCCTGTCGATATCAGTGGGCGTGCTCTCTATCGTGCCTTTGTTTTTGTTGTTTTGCATGTTTCATTTAAGTAACATGCAAGCAGACAATACACTTTACAAGAGCCCTTATGAAAAATATATTGGGTGTGTTTTTATTTTATCTGAGGGAAAGAGCAGAAACATACCTGGCCTAAAGGAGTTACTGTATACATAGAACGACAGAAGTGGGCTAATTTTATAAAATAAATGACATGATGTGGCATGTAATTCCAGACAAGATAAGAGTTGGAAGCTTGAATTGAATGTTCGTGCAATAACTTGACCAGCCCTTTATCAGTTTCCACTGTCCAGATGTGTTTACATAGGTAACATTAGCCTATGACAAGCTAAATAAAAAAGCTGAATAAAAGTATAGTAGGTAATTTGCCACAATTTTCTTCAACTTCAATCATCTGCGAAAATAAAGTAAGATAAAAAAAGTGATTTCACTGATGAATTTGGTGATGTTTAAATCATTGGCGCAAAATATATGATCTAAGAAAGGCATTCACTCCACTACGTGGTTAGCATTTAGTTTCTGAATATCTTCGTTGAACTGCGAGCAGCACCAGACTCTTAATTTTTCTATTCACATTGCAATTTATCCGGGGGCAACTTTGTAAAGATCAGGCATAAACTACCTGGGATGTTGGCCGCTTGAGACAACGATCATCACAGTTCACACTGCAAAAACACCCGTTGGAATGTATGTGTTGGGTCATACGTGGTCATGCGGTCATACATGATGAGTCGGGGTTGTATGTAGTCACGCGGTCATATCTGAAGATCGGGGTGGGGTCGGATGTAATCATGCGTTCATATCTGATGAACGTCTTGTGGTTGTGTGGTCATATCTGATGATTGTCTTGTGGTTGTTTGGTCATATCTGATGATTGTCTTGTGGTTGTGTGGTCATATCTGATGATTGTGTTGGTTTTGTAGGTATTTGTGCACTCATATCTGATGATTGTGTTGGTTTTGTATGTAGTCATACAGTCATATCTGATGATTGTGTTGGTTTTGTCGGTATTTGTGCACTCATATCTGATGATTGTGTTGGTTTTGTATGTAGTCATAAAGTCATCTGATGATTGTGTTGGTTTAGTCGGTATTTGTGCACTCATATCTGATGATTGTGTTGGTTTTGTATGTAGTCATACAGACTTATCTGATGATTGTGTTGGGGTCATATGTGGTCATACGGTCATTTCTGATGATTGTGTTGGGGTCACATGTGGTCTTGCGGTCATTTCTGATGATTGCGTTGGGGTCATATGTGGTCATACGGTCATTTCTGATGATTGGGTTGGGGTCATATGTGGTCTTGCGGTCATTTCTGATGATTGTGTTGGGGTCATATGTGGTTTTGCGGTCATCGGTGAACTACAGTAAAGGAGAAGGTTGAGTAAGAATCCCGGCGGACCCTCGTGTTGAGGATCAGAGATGATCCTGACCTCAGCACCTGGGTTAGGTACATTAGGAAAGATCCAGATGAATGTACTAAAGACCCAGTTCTGCCATTTACTCATTCTCTGCCTAAGCAGTTGGCGCTACAGTAAAAACATTATACTGTTGCAGCAAAAACTACAAAGAAAAGGCAGTGCAAGTCTATCAATTATGGTCTGACCCTTCATGACACACTGTTACAACCCGCCAACAACTAACACATATCCTGAATTAATGGACTGGACTGATTCCGAGGATCATCTAATCAGCTGAAAACTCAGGTCGCTAAATAGTGAATGCTCAATGAAATTGGGACAGAACTGGCAGGGGACAACAAATGACACCCTGGCTGAATGGCCATAGATCATCGCCTATAATAGACATGCCAAGAGGGCCACTGACGAATGACAGCCCCGAGGAGAAACGGGTAGTGTTCAAAAGCATTGGACTTTAACGTGGTGACTTATCGCTCTGAAGTAAACGCGAAACGCGATGCTTTGAGAGTTTCACCTCACTCCCTTATCAGTTCCTATTAGCCATTTTCGTCTCTGATATGACATCTCGTGATTCAGGCTGTATATGAATTTAGCAGGTGATGAAAATAGCAATCAGATGAGGATGGGGAGACGAAGAGGTGCTAATGAGACAGTTAGCCCTTCTCAAGGCGTCACATCGTGGGAGAGGAGAACAGCTAGCCACCCACACACAGCTGTGGAGATGCTACCTACTGTAGATATCTTGCACACACAAACACGTACACACGCGCACACACACATCACAATTCCATGCTCCGCTCAAAGCCATCAGGCCCTGGGAGTGAGTGGCATGTCTACCGAGAGCCAGAATAGTGATCTAATGTCAGCTGGCTATAAAGTGATCCATGGCAATGGTCAATTTAATTAGCCTTCAAATAGAAACCAGACTGAAGGAACAAGATTAGGGGACCTATTGTTAGATGTGTTATTTTCCTGAGGATAGAAACATGGAGGAAAAATCAATAATATAATAGGCTGGATTTTAATCGAATGCTGCTGGTGACCTCTACTCAGAGCTGATTAGTGTGTACTCTGGAGCCACGGAATCTCCATTGAAATGAAATAATGATGGAGGGGAGAAAAAAGAGAATGATACATTACAGTGGATAAAGGCCCTTTCAGAGCGGCCTCTTTCACACCACGCATACATGCAACCGCATGAAAGGATGCCCCTGCTTCCAATCTTCCTCGTTAAAGAGGAAAACTATGAAATGGAGAAAATGACCATAAACACAGTAAATGGTGTCAAGGTTACAGTGAAATTACAATGAGCCAGCGTACTAATGTTAAATAAATAGGTGACAAGTAGGAAAACACTACACTGCAATGTTGACCAGCCTTGAGGGGAGGTAAACAATTTAACACAAAACAGATCATAACCACCTTTTAAGATACAGCAAACACTGCCCCCCCCGGAAAAAAAATACAAGTATTTATTCTAAAGATTACACGAGGAACAACACAAGACGCACAATAGAAGAATACATATGCCCCTAGCTTTTCCACTGTATCCTGGCAGAAGACTGATTCGGTGTGATGTAAATGACTTGCTAGTTTCAACTCAGTGAGGATCCTATTGTTTGGGGAGAGGGCTCTGGAGAGTCACTGGAGAGCACTCTGCACCAGCAATTAGGGGCCTAACGACGCCGTTTAGACAACCTGTTCATTGTTACAGTGGAAACTCATTGTTGTCCATAGTCATGTTAACAACACGAGAACAAAACAAAGATCTGCCACTAGTTTCCGTTCCTGCCGAAGTGAGGACGGCATGGTTGGTACAACAGATGTACTGCTGTAGGCAAGGAGAAACGAAAAAGCGTGTTTTTGTGACGGAGAGAGACGAATGAGGAGAAAAAAAAGAAAAAGCAATTTAACTGAACTCCAAAATGACACTGCTTATGGAAGATGATGGAGCAAATGTACTTCTCTCCTTCCAGGCTGGATAGGTCGGATATCAGACCGGGCCGCCTTGTCTTGTCATGCTCTAGCAACTCCTGGGACTAGGTGGGTCGACTGAAAACGCTGCTGTGGTCGTGGGCCTGGGAATATCCCTGCTCTCCCTGTGTGGAGCGAGGAGGGCGGCTTATGAGACGTGCATTGTCCTCGACTCTCCAAAACGTGCCGGCGAGTTGTCATGAGGCAAAGTAATAATTGTGAATAAGACATCACAAAAATGTGAGGGGACAAAATGATGCTACATTGTGTATGTTTTTTTTATTTCAAGCCTTGGAGCATCAAGCCAAATTTCAGTGAATGCAAAGCTCCAAATACCACAAACTGTGTATTTGGATCCACTGAAGGGTTAAAAAAGTCACAATGAATCAAATGAGTGCAAATGGGTCTTCTCCAAAATAATCCTTTTGAAACCACATTGGCAATGTTTCAAATGATTGCATTCAGTAGCAGCATTTAACCTCTATTATGTCTGGTAGGTTAATATGAGGTCTGGTGCTGCCTATTGTATAAAAAGCACATAGGAACATCACCACAAGCACACTAATGGCCCTGTGACTGAATGGTGCTTCATTCAGAGGATGTCTGAAACGCTCCTGAAACCATCCCCAAGCTTCTTCATGGCGCAACAGTCAGTGGGAACTAAGGTCAGATCTCAGGAATGAAAGTCACTCAGTAATGGTATGTAATATGACAATTCCAAAAAAAGACAAAGCAACGCTATGAACTTATGACAGTGCTTTATCTCGACCTGACTTAACAGCCATTATCATTACCTCTTAGTGATAAAGATGCAATAAAACATGTTTCAATTGAAACATCCCAAAGTGGTAAATCTCTTACCTTTCTCTCTCCCTCAATGACAGTGATAGGCACGGTGGTGGAGGGCCACTTGTTCTTGGATGGTAAAGGCTTATCGCAATTCCAAAGCACAATAATCTGCAAAGAAACAACGCACCCATATCTCAGTTGAAGTGCATATATGTAGTAGAAACTACTGTTCATATAACCACTGTTTTGTGGAGTCAGAGAAGGCAAGTCTGTATTCCATTGATCCTACCTAATTTAACATACCGTAACAAGCAACCTTGGAGATACCTGCAACATTACATCAAATAACAAGACCAACTCCCACTGAGCTCTCTTGTTTCACATACTAGAAACCAAGTCTGAATCATGGCTGCAGTTTCTGCTCGGTTCCTGGGTCAGGGGTTTGGGCTCTTACTTGTGCACAGAACTTGGACTTGGCAACAGCAATGATGAGCTTGACCAGAGGCTGCAGCTGGGACTGTAGGGGAGTCACGGCCTGGATCACAGCGGTGAACTCCGTTGACGGGCTCTTACCTGCGGCCAAACAGACAGAGACACACCTTAACACACAGATGCCTCAACGTATTCTCCATTAGACATTTTAGCACCCCTTCGTGCTCTTAATGGACACCCAGTGCATTTATGGTGTCCCAATTAATCTGACACTGGTATCAATTTCTATATCTACTGTTAATGGGTTGGGTAATTGAAATGCCCGAAAAGACCCGTTGATAACAAAATGTATTTATTTTATTGTTACATAACCGTTAAGTCAGTTGAGAGACAAGTTTCATTTTCAATGACAGCCTATGGCTGTTTGGGAACTTGTTCATGTGTTGGTCTCAGTGAGTCTGGGGTTGTGTATGTAGTGAGGGCCAGGTAACCGGAGTGTAGAGGCATGCAAAATGCCTTTTTGATGTGGGACATAAACAGTTATATTGTGTATGTCATTTATTTGGATGTTTGTTCTTTGAAAACATTGTTGCTTGAGCTAAGAAAGCGATTGAAAATCACTGAATCATCTTCAAAGGATAGACTTAGTATTTCTTCTTGACATCCTGTCATTGATATCCTGTAAGTCTTACAAATAACTTCACTCTGGCATTGGATATTTAGAAGAAATGGTTCCTCTGGGAACATCACAGTCTTTCCTGGCATTTAAATTTCAGATGAACCACACCATTCCATCAATTTTCTTATTGCAAATGACAAAAATTGAACACCAACGTGCCTCAGCCCAGCTAAAACAAAAATGGTGCTTAACTGAGGGAGTTGAAAATTCTTGCCAAGCTTTATAGGTCACCTTCCACTTCTTACATCAAGTTTGTGATGAAAAGGATTCATGCCAAAATGGAAGCTATATCTATATAGAAACAACTATATTTTTTGTTATATTCTCCTCGATAGTCATTCATTGAAGTGTACTGCAGTAAGGAATATTTTTTGTGTTCGTTTGAAAAGTGTAAGCTGTCAGACATTTTAAAATTATTTATTTAGGAAGGTATGCTGAAGCAATACCCAATATTGCTCAGTTTCTTTTTGGTTTTATTTCCATTATTGCTCTTTCAGAGACTGCCCTTTTCAAGTTCCTATTCTACTGTATGCCTAGGGATGGGGGTGTCACCGTGTCAGTAGATTGGATTGTGCCGGATATTAGCCTTTATGCCGGTGACTGGCCTTAGCAAAGGAGTACCAGAAACAGTTATTAGAATGATTCAGTGTAACATGAAACACTCAAAAACTACACCTTGTTTAATGTTGAAACTGTACTAGGGCATTGGATGAAAAAATAAACAACACCAATGTAATGCTTACATTACTGTACCGGAACATTCATGCTCAGCAAACAAGGCAATTTGGAGGGTTCTCGTTTCCATGACAGAAACCCAGGCAGACACAGTCCTTGCTGTGGCATAGTTATCAGTACTTGACAAGAAGCAGTGATATATCAGTGCTGAGGGGAAAGCTGTAAAGGGGATCCTGAGTGTCAGAGATACAGTACTGCGGTTGTCACAGTAACCTTTAAAATAATTAAAAGTGCCAGGAAAGTGAGGAGGTGTGGAGACAAGGTAAAGTGTTGCCACCTTTTCACATAAGGTGTTGGTAAACAAATCACGTGACTTTTAGGATCACCAGCCAGCCAACTCAGCAGGCTGGAGATCCTATTAATGTTTCTTGTAATACATTGCCATTACAGTCACTATGGCAATGTATAATTTACTCCTCATGTAAAAAACTATTAGGATGTTTCAATTTTAGATTTATTGATAAGTCATTATGATCTTGTCAATAACCTCTAAAAATGTGCTGCAAAAAACCTTCACAGTACTCATCCTGATCATTTTCACTGCAGATATTAAAGTTCGAACAAAATTCAGTCACACTATACAGTACATTTCAGGATCACAAGAGAGACTTGAAGTGACAACAAAAATTTGTCAGGAATTGTGTGAATAACAAGTACAGACTACAGTGAATGGGCCCATCGATTCTCATCCACTGTTTTGGAATTTCTTCATCCATTCACAATAGCTATAAACACTATTCAAGAGGACTTTAAACACAAGAGGATTGTGAAAGAAACAGCCTATGAAGCACATAATGGAAGGTTCTGAACTCTCTACTAAACAAGTTGGAAATCCATTTGTGATTTTTATTCTGGTATACCTAGTCATCAGAACACCTCAGAGACCAACATTGTCATCTTTTCTTTTTCCCGCTTCTAAGAAGAGCAATACAGTGAAGGAAAAAAGTATTTCATCCCCTGCTGATTTTGTTTGTTTGCCCACTGAAAAAGAAATGATCAGTCCATAATCTAAATGTTAGGTTTGTTTGAACAGTGAGAGACAGAAAAACAACAAAACAATCCAGAAAAACCCATGTCAAAAATGTAATGAATTGATTTGCATTTAAAGAGGGAAATAAGTATTTGACCCCTCTGCAAAACATGACATAAAGCTTAGTGACAAAACCCTTGTTGGCATCACAGGGGTCAGACATTTCTTGTAGTTGGCCCCCAGGTCTGTAGACGTCTCAGGAGGGATTTTGTCCCACTCTTCTCCAAGTCATTAAGGTTTCAAGGCTGATGTTTGGCAACTCGAACCTTCAGCTTCCTCCCACAGATTTTCTATGGGATTAAAGTCCGGAGACTGTCTGGGCCATTGTCATGCTGTAATTCCCATCCACGACACATTTTCAATGCCCTGGCTGAGGGAAGGAGGTTTTCACCCAATACTTGCCCTGTCCATCATCCTTTTGATACGGTGAAGTTGGCCTGTCCCCTTAGCAGAAAAACACCCCCAAAGCATAATGTTTCTACCTCCATGTTTGATGGTGGGAATGAGGAGCATCCCTCCTCCAAACAAGGCGAGTTGAGTTGATGCCAAATAACTCGATTTTGGTTTCATCTGCCCACAACACTTTCACCTAGTTCTCCTCTGAATCATTCATATGTTAATTGGCAAACTTCAGACGGGGATGTAAATGTGCTTTCTTGAGCAGGAGGACATTGCTGGCACTGCAGGATTTCAGTCCTTCGTGGCGTAGTGTTACACATTGTTTTCTTGGTGACTATGGTCCCAGTTGCCTTTACATCATTGACAAGATCCTCCCATGTAGTTTTGGGCTGATTCCTCACCATTCTCATGATCATTACAACACCACGAGGTGAGATCTTGCATGGAGACCCAGGCTGAGAGAGATTGACATTTATTTTATGTTTCTTCCATTTGGGAATAATCGCACCAACTGTTGTCACCTTCTGACCAGGCTGCTTGGCAATGTAGCCCATTCCAGCCTTGTGTAGGTCTACAATCTTGTCCTTGACATCCTTGGACAGCTCTTTGGTCTTGGCCATGGTGGAGAGTTTGGAATCTGATTGATTGATTGCTTCTGTGGACAGGTGTTTTTATAGAGGTAACAAACAGAGATTAGGAGCACTCCCTTTAAGAGAGTGTTCCTAATCTCAGTTTTTTACCTGTAAAAAAGACAGCTGGGAGCCAGAAATCTTTCTGATTGAGAGGGGATCAAATACTTATTTCCTTCATTATAATGCAAATCAATTTAATAAACATTTTGCCATGTGTTTTTCTGTCTGTCACTGTTCAAATAAACCTACCATTAAAATTACAGACTAATAACTTATTTGTCAGTGTTGTACTGTACATTTGCTCAAATCCACATAAGAACCAGAGGAAAAGTAAAAAAGTAGTGTAATTAGAATTTACATAGGCCTAAACTGCAGGTGTGTGAGAAAAACTTCTAAACCACCTTGAAAAAGTTTTTAACTGCTTCACCATCGGAATTATGGAAAGTGAGATTGATTACACCTGTGTATTACCAGCACTGATGATAAGTTACTCCTCCAGTACCAGCAAAAAGTTGATTTACTGTGGTAGCATAAAGCAAACTGCTCGGTCCTCCTGTCCACAACTCCTCAGAGAAAGACAAGCATCTATCTGAGTTATAGCTTCATCCCAGTGCTTCTCACAGGACCGCAGTAACGTCACTTTATAGTGTAGAGCTCCAAGGTTCCCCACACAGGAGAAAATACGCGAAACAGACTGCTCTACTGCAGCACTTCTCATTGACTCTAGGGAAGACTTGAGCCACTACAGTGAATTGGTAATACTGCAGTTCCCAAAGGTTAATACATAGCAATTTCTGCTGTAAAGAGCATTTTGTTGGCGACCAAACATGAATTTCAGCTAAAGTTATATGGGACAATTAATATGTAGCTTTTGGGGATATTAAACGGCATGGACAATGTGAAGAGTGCTCGTTCACAATAGATCTTCCACAATGAACTGGTTCTGAGCGAAGAATTACATTCTTATTAAGTCACTGAGTTAAAAAGCCTTAAGGACAAAGCAGAGGTTTGACTGCTAGTGGTTGTGTGTCAACAGCTCCCACACACAGAACAGGAGTCAAATTTACAAACGTCATAATATCAGGTCATTAACTGGCTGCAACTCACCCAGCGAGGAATAATAAAAGGGGAACACTGCCGCGTCGGTGGAGAACTGAGGCAGAACGTACAGTCCACCAGGCAATGAATTCCACATCAACTTGTTCCTGGATATGTGGGAATTTATTCTGTCTTGGATTATCTACAGAAAAAGAGACAACAGAGAGGAGAAGACAGAGGGGGGATTAGTGTAAAGAAGCTACTCGCTCTGCAGGGGTTTGGGTTTTACAGACATGGCCATGTTGTCAAACAGTGTCTAGCTGACATAGATAGCAAAAGAAGGCTGTTTGGCACTTGCCATGTCAAAATTAAAATGTTTAAAAAGAACATTATTTGACATGACAAGCGTTTTGTCTGACAATTACAACTGTATTATACAATGCTGTTCAATTCGCACAGAGTGCACGAACCAAGTGCCACCAGTACTATCATCAAATGTGACTATCTAGGAAACTATACATACACAACTATATTCATACCTAATCAAGAAGTATTATACAGCAGTGAATTTACGAAAAGTTGGAATGACTCCTGCTGTCTTGTACCCTTAACATTCACACATTGTGGCAAGGATATCTGAGGAGATCTCAATGTCAAACCCTCCTGAATCTGTCAAAAGCATTGCAATGAGGGCAGTAGAAACAATGGGTTATGACGATGACTTTTTCTGATGACTTTTATTTGTCTCTTGGTAGAAAAACATAGGCAGCTCAAACGACTGCTGGTCTTTGGAATCTGAATGGAAAGCATGTGCAATGTAACTTTATTAGAGCAGAAGTAAAATCAACCAGTCACTATTTGACTTGTGATGTTCTGCCATCTGCAGGCTTCAGGTGAATGAATCATTTCTGAAGAAGTGGAATGCCCATTGGAACAGACGAGCTGTAGGTGATATTCTATACAAATATAAGCATTGTTTGTTGGGAGTAAGTGAAGACTTCCACTTTAAGGAAAACATGCGGTGTGGTTAACTATCGAAGCTTCACACCGTTTTATCCAGCAAGTCCTGTTGCAGCAAACTAAACAGCCGGTCCAAAGCAGGTCAATTCAAAATCCAAAGTGAATTCCTGCTACAGCATAGGGAAATCTGAGGCAGATACATTTCAAAATTCTAGAGGCACAGAATGAGGCAAACACAACTGCAGAGTTTATGGCTTGTAGCTCATAATTTCCATACCCCATTCTTTCTCATTCTCTTTCACTGCCTTTCTCGCTGTCCTCTATTTCCTCCTCTTTCTTTTCCTTTTTTGTCAACTCCTTCCTTTCCTTCGCCGTTCAACCTATATACTGTTCCTTCTCCTTTCTATCTATAGCTGTCCTTCTTTCTATCTATAAAGTGTTCTAACCCTCTCTATTTCATTTTGTCTCTCACCCTCTCTCATTTCCCTTAGTGACTTTGTGTTTTCTATAGATTTTTTCTCTATCTCAGATCTCTTAATTTATCTTACTCTTTCCTCGTTATTTCTCTCCTCTCTATTATTCTAACTTCTTAAACATTTAAAAATACATATTCTCAAAATACTTTAATGTATGTCTCTTTCTTCCTCCTCGTTTGGGGGTTCATAATGTAAAATAATGATTTTGATTTGATTATTATTGCTTAGATTGAAACTCAGCTTCTTCCCGGGCCCCCTGGTGTTTCCGTCCGAGACGGAAGTAATTGCACACAAGAAGGTGTTGTAAACAAGAGAGTGTGGTGACCAAGAGATTGTGGTAAACAAGAAGGTGTGGTAAACAAGAGGGTGTGGTAATCAACCTCATGTGATGGCAGGTCATCAAGCAGACTTACATAATTGGCTACAAAACAACCTACTCTCTGGACAATTTAAAGAAATCATAACACTGATGATTTTATTCCCTGGCCAATGTAACCTAGATACACTGCTGAATTCCCTGCATACTTAAGAAAAAGTCTACAGTAAACAGACACATTTTCCTCTGCTTTGTCTAAGTAGCCATAAACAGTATGCAAATCCATGACTTTCACCGATATCAAAAAACGATCTCAGTCTGACACAACCATATTGGTTGGTACCACGGAGAATGCTATTCAAAATTGAATAGATTTAACTGTCGGGGAGCCAGACAGCAACGTTTGCACAAACAGCCATTGTTGCAAATCAATTGCAAGGCTAAAAGCAAGAGAAAATAATGCCTAGATGCTTTTTAGAGTGGAGATCAAGTTGATTGCCCAAGTTAGGCCACTGGAACAGTGATTTCTCAGAACTGTAAACTAATGCTCAATTTTGCTTCATGGTCCTCCCACTGTACAGAGCTTTTCTAGTATGGCATAGAACATGGTTCTCATTTCATCAAACCCTTTGCATGATCACAGTCTTTTACCAAAACCATGAGTGTGCATTTGCTTTTCTACAATGGGTTGCCAACATTACATTAAATGTACGACTCACGTATTTTCATTGGGCACCCTACTTGGATGAACACATTCATACGGCTTTATTATTCCAAAAGGTTAACGTTCTGACACTGGTTCCAGTTTTGCTACCCAGTTCAGCTGGTAGTTTGTTGGATTTGCTTAGTTATCATTCAAACTGACTGGTTGTCCATTGGATTTACGAGTTGCTGTGGGCATTGGGCTGTTAGCCAGGCACTGTTGACAGTGATAGTGATGTCCGTGCTACTTCTATGATAAACAGCACACTACTAGCAGCTTATCTAACAGCATGACTTGCAAAGTTTAAAAGTACGTAAAGAATAATTTGTGTGCACAGGTCAATCTTCAGAAGATCAGCTACGCGTCCACTATCAATATTAGTGGAGATCTTGTTTATGTAGTTTTTCTACTTAGTTACATAAACCTATGAACATCATGTATATCTCAGGGTGAAGTTTGGAGATTAGTGAATTGCTTAAGGTCTACAGTAATAGGCCCACTCAAAAACAGGAAAATAGTTCAAACTCATTGGATATTCAAAGCCTTAGAAAACGTCATATACTGTATATAGTAATCAATGTTTTAGAAATAAACACTATAATAGATACAGTATAGATTTCAAATATATATCTGTTTCAGCTAGAGGAGGAAAAGCTACAGAATAATCAGAATATGGGAGAGTTGGTGTGTAGAGTCATATTTGAAGGATGGGAGGTGGAAGCAAATGCAGGAGCAACTGAGGAGGGTTTAATGCAATTTAAAACAAAAATAAAAAGATATTAAGAGCTAAAAAAGAAACACCAAAAACCCACAGACAAACAGGAAAAAACACATAACAATGATCCACAAAGACTGAAAGAAAAGGGCTGAATTAAATACACAGACGAAACAAAGACAACAGAAACAGGTGAGGGCAAAACACAGGTGAACGGAACAGTTTCTCATTTATAATCATAACTCCCATATTGTCAGGTAAGTGTAAGGTTACATTTACAATCCAGAGTATGAATTGTATTTCACTGTTATACATACAGCTCTAAAATCTGCATCTTTACATGTATGGCAGCCATTCCATTCCAGTGTCTGTTAAATTCCCACACTGGCACACCTCATTTTACTTAATGAGGTACTGATCAGGTGATTACCTGAACCACATGTAATTTAATGAGGAAAAGTATATAAACTATTGCTGTGATCATCACAATCCTCTTGCAATAGAACCAGCTGGATAGCAAAAACTGTGCAAGTAGTACCTCAAAGGTAATTTGAATACAAAAATAACTATTCAGCATGACAAAAGAGTTGAAAAGAAAAGCTTTGAGTGAAGAAAAGAAGGCTTCAATTCTGGCTTTCTGGCAGAGGGATACAGTGAGCATTGCTTCCATCCTGAACATTTCAAAGACAGCAGTTCATAAGTACAAGATCAAGCAACAAACATTGGGGACAACAAAGCTACAGACTAGCAGAGGGTGAAAACGACTGTCCACTGACCCAGATGACCATCAACTCATTTGAATGTCACTTAACAACCGTAGGATGACAAGTGACCTACAAAAAGAATGGCAAACAGCAGCTGGGGTGAAGCGCACAGCGAGGACAGTTCGAAATAGGTTCCTAGGGCCAGGGCTGAAGTCGTGCGAAGCTAGAAAAAAGCACTTCACCAAAAGATGAACAAGGCTGAAGTTGCAAAAGACCATAAGGATTGGACTGTAGAGGAATGGAGTAAGGTCATCTTCTCTGACAAGTCAAATTTTCAGGTTTGCCCAACACCTGGTCATCTAATGGTTAGACCGAGACCCGGAGAGGCCTACAAGCCACAGTGTTTTGCACCCACTGTGAAAGTTGGTGGAGAATCGATGATGATCTGAGGATGCTTCAGCAAGGCTGGAATCAGGCAGATTTGTCTTTGTGAAGGACGAATGAATCAAGCCAAGCACAAACTTTTCCTGGAAGAACACCTGCTTCCTTCTGCTCTGACAAAGATCCCCAACTCTGAGAATAGTTTTTTCTTGCCGGACAAAGCTCCATGCCACACTGCCAGCTCAATCAACGTGTGGATGGAGGACCACCAGATCAAGACCCTGTCCTCTCCAGCCCAATCTCCAGACCTGAACCCCATTGGAAACCTCTGGAATTTGATCAGGAGTAAGATGGATGGCCGCAAGCCATCAAACAAAGCCAAGCTTCTTGAATGTTTGTGCCTGGAGTGGCATAAAGTCACTCAACAGCTATGTGACAGACTGGTGGATAGCATGCCAATACGCATGAAAGCTGTTATAAAAAATCTGGGTTATTCCACCAAATAATTTTTTTTCCTAAGTTAACATTTTTGTTGTTGAAAAACAAATATCAATGTTTTTCTTTGCATTATTTGAGGTCTAAAAACTATGCATATTTTTTTGGTAATTTTGACCGGTTGTTATTTTCTACAAATATATACTCTAAATGACAATATTTTTATTTGGAATTTGAGAGTAATGTTGTCAGTAGTTTACAGATTAAAACAAACATTTTCATTTTACTCAAACACATAATTATGAATAGCAAAACCAAATGAAGTGATTCTTTTGTATTGGTCTCTTAATGTTTTCCAGAGTTGTATATATGAAGGGGTAGTTCTATTTAATTTTATTAAAGTAATTTTATTATGCTCAGGGACAGAACAACAGGGATTTTCTCCTTGGTGGTTGTCTTTTTCGACTCCTGGGATTTCATGGGAAATGAAAAGGAAGTTCCATGACACCATTTCCACTTTGACAACATTAACAAATTGGCACTCCCAATGACCTTGTCCTTTACACTGACTTAGATTGGTTGAACAGTGCAGAAGAGACCATTCCAGTTTCAGTTTTCTTCTTGTCAAGACCATTATATGCAGGATCTAATTTCAGGTTTCTCTTTAAATGTCTGCTATGTCATATACAGTAGCACATATATTGTATTCTCAATTGGGAGGACATGACGACAGCAACACTAGGGGACATACTGAAGCTTCAGCCAACTACTACGGTAACTGTCTTTACATCCGTGATTGGATATTTACTTGTCGACATCCTCAGCTCATCGTTAAATAGGTGGAGAGGGAATGCAAACATTTTCAATGGTAGCTGGGTTTGGCAAAAAACATTTCCCCTCAACAATGGCATATGGATAACATATCTATGGATTCTACTTTCCAGCTGTGAATTTAAATGGTTCCTCGCTATCAACAAACGTGTTTGAATCACTGGTTTTTCCCAAATAGATATAGTCAAATGAGAACAGCAAACTACATTTCTTGCCTGTCCTTGTCGGCAATAATATGCCCATTGTATAGGTACTATATATAGTCAGCACTCTCTTCAAGGATACTCCTGTATAACACCCCGGAAGGCTTTAGAAATCTGTTACAACCACCATCTCTCAGCTTCTCTGTTTAACAAAAGGGAAACAACGTGGAACTGAATGAATCTTTGTTCCATATAATAATAATAATAATAATAATAATAATAATGACATACATGGGATTGAAAGTGCCTTACAAGAAACCCAAGGGCACTGTAGAAACAACAAGAAACAACATAACAACATAACAGAACACAATATATAATATGCTGACATTATTAGTAAAGTCATTTTATATGAATGCATAAAATATTAATCACTATCAATGGCTTTGTAAGACATGAGAAATCCCAGCAATACACTCAGCTAACAGTATGCTCACTTCTATAAACCTTACGCAAAGACAACACTTTGATGCATGAGTTTGTCCGGATATACGCAGTATCAATTTAACATAATTTGCAGTCACCTCATTTATCAGCCATATGCTTTTCATTGCACTTTCTAATGGACCCCTGACGCACTGTCTGTCCTGAAATAGAAAAGGGCACAGCTCCACCTCCAGAGACAGCCGCAGACCTCCATGTGGTTACCTCTACACTCATGCCTGAGCAGCTCTCCTATCATAGCCTGGTGCTACACAGGCTGCTTCCTCTGTTTGAAAAGGAGGTCCTAATGAGTTTGTGAGGGAAGCTTTGAAAAGCATCCCCTGAGCAAGTGGATGCGGGGGGTCCCCTAAAAACAGCTACTTCCCTGCTAGGTGTTTGTTTCTGTTGCCAAAGCAATGTATCTCCATGTGGCTACAGCGCCGTCTGACTATACCTGTTTAAAAGTAATGGTAAACTCAGTAACAAATTCTAGGGTTAGATTTGAGTCTGATGAAAGGGATGATCTGTCTGTTCGCAACGGACCTCAAACGGCCACAACCGCAGTGATTTTTCAGAACAGTTTAGTCTCCATGTGGCTGCCGAGGTCCCGCAGCACAGACATTAGAGTCACCTTTTGATATAGATGGACAATTAGCTGGCACTTACCGCCAACCTCACCAGAGCCCAGTGAGGTTGGTTTGTTTAGAATTCCTCATTTCCCCCACTGCATCAGAAAGCAGAGAGCAGTTAGCAATGTCACGCTATGAGCATAATTCATTACAAAGTGCTGTTGAGCCTTTCTTTGAAGAACTATGATGGGATGTCAGATGGCCTCCTTAAGTGTTCCCTCATCCTCTTCACTCCTGGTTTCTTTGATTTGAAGCAGGCATTCTAAATGGTCGGGAATGAAGTGGGTACATAAAACCCTGACACCCTCCAGATGAAGAAGTGAAAGAAAACAACAGAGACAAACATGTGGGTGACAGGTTGGAGTGTTCTAAAGTAATAAAACCCCATTAAAAAGTCAGATCATAGGAAGAAATGTTCTCCCCAGAGGAAACCTTTGCTCTTTTCCTCTCATACCTTCCGGCCAAACTGCCTCACACATCATACAATCCATATCTAAATATAAAGCATTTTCTGATTTTTCCAGGGGAAATATTACAATTATTTGAGCTGTGCTCCGCATGAGGGACCACTAAGTTTTGGTGTGTTACGACGATGAATAGTAGCTGAGTAACACAGGGAGGTTTTTTAAGGACCCCTGGCAGCTACCTGTCTACGTGCTGTAGTTTCTCAGAGTCTCCAGGCATTTAAGATGCCTGAGGAAACTGTTGAACTGCAATCCCTTTTCATCATGGCAGGTCCTGACTCTCTGTCTGTTCTGGGGTTGTCGATGAAAGCTCTTTGTGTCTGTCTTCCCCCAGAGACTAAGAGAAAAGAGAGATTGGAAAACACTCCCAAAGTAAAAGCCAGACTGTCAGGAGGAGTAAGAAAGAAAAAAAACAGGGGAAATTAAGAACTTGGTTTGGGAAAGCTGTTGTACAGCCACCATCAATTCATCCCAGCCACTTTTGCACATTATAGAAAAGGCCATCCGTTATCTTGGCTGCTGGCTGTCTGGTCCTGCAAACCTCCCAGCCCGCTCCCACCCACTCTCCATTCAAATGAACAGTTATATAAATGGAAGAGCTTACCTCTAATGTAGTTAATACTATTTTTGCTACCGAAGAAAAATAAGCATCCCAGAGGAACTGAGTCTGCTGCCTGAGAGCCAATATTTTGTCATGGTCCACAGATCTGGTAATTGAAGGAACCTGGAAGAAAAAAAGGACAGAGTGAAAAATTAAACGAGTGTGAGCGAGTGGGGGGACATGGGTTATTCTCTGGGCAGATGTGATTAGGTGAAATCCTCCCTCCAGTAAGAGGTGCATGAACACACTGGCTCTCTCTTCCCATGGGAGCAATAACAATATGTTTCTGAAAAATACTAACCCCCATTTGATGGCTATGACTTGAGAGAGCAATGACATTGTAACAGCGGACCTCAATGGTCAGATGACCCTGTCATGTGTGTGGTAGGTCGAAGAGGACCGGTGCCACTAGCAATAATGGCTGACATTTCTGACCTCCATCTCCGACGGTATATCCAGGATGTAAGACTGCACAAAAAAAAAACGTGAGGTGTAAAAGCGCTATAGGCCGGGGAAATGAGCCTCGTGTGAGAGCGGCTGAACTCGGCAGTTAGGGTTCGTGTCACTCCTGTAGCTCGCGAGAACCGACAATGACACACTGTTAACCAGCGAAGAGCACTGCATCACGTTTTAGCCTTCATCACTGGTAGGCGCTGCCATCGTTCCTCTCCAGGCTCCTCATCAATTATACAAACAAACAGAAACATACTATTCACAATGTGACACGCGGCGGGAGAGGGGCAGAAGAGACAAATCATCATTGTCACAATGAACGGCTCGCCCACTGGAGCCTGAAAACAATGTCTGTCTGATGTGCTGCTGTTTGACTCTATCTCTACTTTTAATACAGTCAGAGGCAGGATATAAATAAGGCAAATCAAATCACAGCCCCACTCTCTCTCCATCAGTGCCTCCTCTGTAGGGGAATAAGCTACTCCACATGTTGTGCTGGGTTGTTGCGCTTCATTCTTCAACGTAATTTCATGTAATGAGATTCCTTTTCCCAGCTGGTGCAGCAACTTGATTGTTGTATAAAACCAAAACAGTGTGTTGCCTTAAAAAGTCTCCCCATTCTCATTATGGAGGGACACAAACACACTGCAGTATTGTGTGTGTGTGTGTGTGTGTGTGTGTGTGTGTGTAGACAGTATAGCACCTCTGTAAACAAAGCTGGATAGACATTATTATCTTGATAATCATACACTTCCTTCTATCCACAGTGCCATGAAAAAGTATTTGCCCTGTCAGATTTTTATCAATTTTGCACATTTCTGGCACTGAACGTTATCACATCTTCAGTCTTCAAGTGTAATACTAGATTAAAGGTAACACAAGTAAACCAAACACAGAACATATTCAGACTCTTTTCATATATTTATTAAAGTTATGCAACACCCAATTGTCCACTGATTTACTGTAGTTATTGTTCAGTGTTTCACTGCACCAGAATTCTGACATTGTCATACATATTCTATGACACCCAGTCATACACTAGTTATCTACACTAGTTATCTACACTAGTTATCTACACTAGTTACCTACACTAGTTATCTACGCTAGTTATCAACACTAGTTCCCTCAATGATGATAAGTCGTCCAGCTCCTGAAGCAGCATAGCATAACCAAACCATGACACTGCTATAACCATTCTTGACACTGGATGTTTGATTTTCACCAGATATAACTGGGTCCATGCCACCCAAAAACTCAGTCAAAAGGTTCGGAACAATTTGTAACCCTTTTCAGACACACAAGTTTTAACAACAGTTTTCTGGAGTTTTTAACTTTTTTATCATGGCATGATGTGGCTTTGGAACCTGTGTGCTGACAGCTTCAATTCATATTGGCCAAGTCAAGCCTCATTGTTTACCAAGATATTCAAACACTTGACCATTATAATCCTTTTCATTGGGATGAATTAACCAGGGTGATGACATTTTATCCCACCAGAAGTTTGCATCTTTGATTCGCTAGCATACCACAGAAATAAAAAATGCACTTAGGTTTAATTATATGAAGACTCCATCTTCATATTATTAAAACCCACAAAAGGTCTGACCAAATTCAATGTGAATAACGTGCCCTTCAGAAAATCAGACAAGGAGAAAATATTTTTTTACAGCACTGTGTGTGTGTGTGTGTGTGTGTGTGTGTGTGTGTTTGTGTGTTTCATTATAAATCAGCCAGACAAGCCTTGAAATAAAGAGTTGGAACCTTCACTAAAACCCGCCCCCTTGGTTACTGTAGCTACAACTGCATAGTATTCTAATATCTTTGTCTCTGTACAAGCCACGAAACACATCAATCATTTTACAATTAGTTTAGCACCAAAACAGTAAGGATACATATTTGCCATGATTACTATTAAATACCACCAGTAGTAATATCACGTTCATTAGCCTACCAGCTGCCGGAAAAGTTAATTGAATGTAAAGTAAATGTTACATTATCCTGAATGAAACCTACGTTTGAGTGAATACTTTTATATGCACTATTTAAATAGTATAAAACATTTAGCTAATTACACTTGACTGGATATTTCGGGTGACTTGCAGTTACAAAACGGTTCTCTCATTCTCTCAAGTGGTTATGTTATATTGTGCACAGACTAATTTAACACTGGGAAAATACAGAGAAAGTATCAATTTACAAACTACTTCTTCTCCAGCTTGTTACTCTGTAAATAGAGTTACAAACAGAGCTAATAACATTTTACCCGGGCTAGTGGAAACTTTGGCCTACTTGCCCGCCTGGCTAGCACAAAAATCCTTAAGATCCATCCCTTTATACGTATATATATTACACAAACTCACTGTGGTTGCTAATGTAGCATGTTAAGAGATTATCTATACATTAGATATGTAAATATCTTAATGTGTTTTGCAACATAGACACTGTAGTGACTTGCTGAAGTTTTAGTGAAGTTTCAGACTTGCTTTATTTGCATATCCCCCCAGAAACCACTCACATACATCTTTACCATAAACAAGTTGGGTTTTCACAAGAACCTTTAAATGGAATTTAAATGGATTTAAATGGAAGATGCATTTTCCACTGATATTTACTGACAAACATGACAAGAAAAGACTATAAAGCATGAGATTAAACCGTTTCCCCATCTTACCTCACCTTTGAGAATGTTTTTATCTAACGTACACTGAGTGTCTGAGGCCTGTGTGAATTTTGTTCGTACCCCACTTTGGTTGAAGTTATATTCTGTGATGTGTATGTGCCAAATCCAACGTGATTTAACAATTATTCCTGCCTATGCCATCATCATTTTATCTTTTCATTTGAGGACCAAACTTCCCAAAGTGGCTAATATCCTGTCAAAACATACGGTCCTTATTTTCACATATCTGACAACAATGACCAGGCTTTTAGGGTGAGGGTCTTTGTTATGAGATGGTGAAGAGAGTGAGAAAATACATTTGCATTGCTAAAAGTCTTTCATTCCAAAGCGTAAAATCACAAATAATTACAGGACTTGAATTAAAACCATTAATGGGTTTTAATAGGCTGCCTTTGCACTGTGTGTGGACTAAATTGTGCAATTGAGTGCAAATCAAATTAAATTCCCATTATTGTGTGTATGAGATGTCTGAGAAAAATATGTCCGATTTCTATTGCGCAGAGGGTCATTCCCAGGTCAATGCAAACAGCAGATCTTTTATTAATTGTGCTGGCTTCATAAGTGGGGGGTGGAGACGAGACAAGAAGGGGAATGACACCGTAGAGAGAAATCCGGTCATATCTCGGCACACAGCATTTCCTCATTCATTTTCATGTCCTCAGTATCATTTTCTTTTAGCTAGACTAATCATCACCTAGTCCAGAGAAGAAAGGGCAGATAGGTAGCTGCAGCTGATACCTTTATTAATGATATAATACAAACATCATACGTCTTGCATTATAATTAATGGCAGAGATTATTGACACCGGGCCCTGACTCCAGGAGACTTTGGGGGAAAGATAGATGGGGCCCTGTTGAGGCGGATTAGTGCATGCACGTACAGTTTCATAACACCACAATCTACAAACATGCCCTCTGAAACCCTGGGTGTGGCTGGCAAGATGAGGAATGACTCCCTCTCGTCCCGGGTACTTGGAACTGCGGGTGAACTCGAGGGATGGCTTATTTGTGAGGCTAACAAAAGATCACTGTAGAGCTGGCCGATCGTAATGCTGAGTGACGGAAGAAATTGACGGAATGCTACAGGTAACTGTTTTTATTAGCTATTTTAACACACACATCGAGGTTACGCAGAGATATGGTACGTTTTGAAATGTTCATTCGGCTGGCCGAGTGTGGCCCAGTGGTCTGCCTCGAAACACGTCCCGTGACATACAACATGTCTCACATGACTATCTTGTAAATATATTCATCTCAGAAAATGGAGGTCAAAGTCACCCATCCCAGTGGTTATTACTAAGGGTGACATAAGAGCACAAAGTGAGTTGCGATGCCTTTGTGCTCTTGCGTAAGGTAGAGGGGCGACTGGAGGGCATCAGTGGGGTGAGAGAGTGAGAACAGTGTCATAAAGACCATGTCTCCATCACTAGTTACCTGGAGGAGGAGTCTCTCGTCTCCAATGATGGCTGCTTTGCTCCAGTCGATGATCTCTGAGAAAGGCAGCTCCCAGCCATTGCTCAGTAGAACAGGTATACAGGCAGCCTGAGGGAAGGAGTAGGAAATAACAATGCATTTTTCCTGTCTGTCAGGGTCTCCCAAGAGAAAGTCCAGCTCTTACTTTACATTAAAGTATGAGCATCTTTCGTAGTCAGGTCGACAGAAAGGTTGATCTGCTTTGCACAGTACAGGTGAAATATTAGTCACAAGATGGTAGGGCGTATTGCATAACATTTCTTTTGAACCCACTGGGTTTTATGAGAAGTTCAGAGAATGAATCACTAACAACACAAACCAATAGGTAAACAATCAGATACATTCTCAATACACAACAAATATCCTTTTGAATGTGTCTATTCTTTGTTGAACACAGTTCATTTTACAGAGTCTGTTTAAATATTCAAAAGGACTGGCAGTTTGCCTCAAACCAGAGCATTTATAATGAAATGGAAATGACAAATGTTTTTTTAATCCTTAAATCTTTTTCACACAATGCCATTAAAAGAAACAACATGACAACTCATAAACCTGTTTACCACAAAGTTTAAGCCAGACTTTTACATGGATTAAATTCTCTATCAAAGTAAGTTCGTAAAGGATTAACTTTTAATGGTTGCTCAGAGGTGCGCTAACCGAAGTGGCTAAATAAAACGTGTGTCAGTCTACATTGTGCATTTCCCAAACGCACTTTTGTGGCGAAGTTGGTCAGGCATAGTGCTTGCAATTTCAGGATAGTGGGTCAGAATCCCGAGGAGGACCACTACGTAAACTACTGTTAGGGATGTCATGCAATAGGATGGTATGTGACTACAATGTAAATGTACACATTTTCATTGCAATCCCTTTTAATTTTCTATACAGTGGCGCTGCATTAGAGGAATCTAATTGGATTTAGTGTTTTTTGTCAACATCCATCATGTATGCTGATTTATAAAATAATGAAAACCAAGGCTGTGTAATGAACTGTACAGAACTATTAATCCAATGCTGAAATTTCAAATCAGACTCAAATCTACCATTGAAAGTTGACACTCATTTGTGGCTTAAGGAGGCTTTGTGAGAAATGTCAATTCCAGGATTGGTGGAATGTCTGTCTGTTTAAATCCCCTTGCTTTCCTTTGCTCTTTAACGATTCCAGTGGCCTGGCTTCATGTTGAGGCGTCGTCACCTTCCGCTCCTCTTCCCCGCCTCTCCTGTGCTGTTGTGTGGAAACAAATCACTGTCTGCTCCCACACCAGCCCGTCTCCCCCCGTACGCCCATCTGCATAACAGCCCTCCTTTGAGTCTCACTGACGGATAGAGATGACAAATGGGGGAGAGCTGCCTCACACAATGAGAAAGCTCAATCTGTGTCATGTCTAAAAGCCTTTTGATGTTCCCGCTTCAAAGTGTCCCCTCTGAAAACTGGGTGTGGAATGCAGCCTTTCACTTAAAAGGCAGCACATAGCGCACTCTTCAGGATCTGCAATTCCAACAAGCTCTCAGTCGGAGCTCGGTGAGATGATTATTACCACATTGGAACTGTCACCTGCAGAACAGTGTGTCTGCCTAAATACTGCGCTGCACTCCTGCAGAGATTGGGTCACGACTTATTGTGCTTCTTTTTGACTCGGCGAGTCCTCGTTGTATCTGTCTGTGATAACAGACTATTATACATCGTTCCAACTCGATTCCTCGTGGCTCTGTTTGGAGTGCATGCGCATTCATGTTGGGATGGTTCCAAGTCATAAACAGTCCTCAGATACTTCTATAGACTCAGTTGGACGGGCTTCTGTCAGTCCAAATCGACATGCCAGAAGACGACAGAGAGCAAATCACGTGTGAATTAAAGTGGGAGGTGTTGGAAGAGATTTAAAAAATTGGTCTCCTCTGTGTCTACACTACAGAAATCCTTTGCGGGCTGTTTTTGAAAAGATGACAGGTTGTCAATACCAATAACCCAAGAATCAGGCCTGGCAGAGCTACGCAGGCAGCCTGGCTGACGTCTAGCACCCGTTACCAAGGGAACCGCTCAGACATGCAAGGAGGCTCGGAGGGACAGGGTGTTTTCAGGGATACTTCAAACCACGTACCTGAAGTGCCTCAAGAAAGCGAAAGGACCCCAGCCTGCGACCGCGGGGCACCAGACAGAAGCTGGAGTTGTGGAGTAGCTCCTGGTAGTCGAACCTGGAGACGATAACAGACATTGAGACGACATTCATGCTAGCAGGTCAAGATGGACAGCGAGACCCCGAATTGCCTCTCTCATAGTAACAAACAAGAAATAATCACAAACAAAGGAACGTCTAACTAAGTGGAGCAGAAGAGTGTGACGATTTGAAAATATATTTTCTTATGCCCAGGAAAACACCTGAGTGACATTTGACCTTTCAACACTTACAACCACATTAAGTAAACAGCCAGTTTAATTATACCCAAATAAAGGGTATATGTTCCAGGGGTTCTTCAAAACATCCCTTTAGAAGGCTGCCCATGCGCAACCTGCAAGTTGAAGGAACTGAAAAATGTCAATTCTATGTTTACTGATAAATTCAATGATTCTTCAGTAATTAGTTTTGCCATTTTTTATTGTCCTCAATTGTCCTTTCCTAGCCTATACTCTGTGTGTCTGGTTATATTCTTTTTGTCAGACTACAGTTCTGGTCGGACCACAGAACCCAGGGTCATGCCTAAATCCCTATATGCTGAACCCGTGAGCAGATCACTCTGTTTTACAATATGGTGTCAGGAGGCATTGATCAGAATGTGTCCCTAGAGGATAAGAGGGTCTATTCTTCAGAACTTGCCTTGTGAGTCCTAGGTTATCCAAATCACCCCCACTTTTGAGTTTTAGTATAAAAACCAGAGCTGGGTTTGGGAAAGGTTTCTTGTGTTCACTTTCCTTCTGCCTGTATCTTTGCTCTTGCAAACACCTTGAATCTCCAGAGAACTTTTATCGTTGATACTTGTACTGTAATTGTAATACGCTCTTTATACATACAATTCATTTCTTACATTAATTACATTCATTCCAAATACTATTTGGAATTTAGTCTAAAACAGGTCGAAATCCAGTTCCTTCAAAGTCTAAATGAATGCTGTTTTACCAGTCAGTAAGTCAGATGCTATAATAGGAGAGCTTTTAAGCGACACAAATCAATCACAGAACCCACCAGCCTGTTGGTGCCTATAAAGCCCCAAAATCTTTAACCATCGACATCTATAGTCTTATAATCCCATACTCTACAAGAACGATGAGGTGCTTGGGATGGTGTCCCGCATAGTCAAAAATTGTATACTTAAATAGATTAGGAGTATATACCAACCTTCAGCCATACTGAGGAGAGGACAGCTCAGAGGTGCTGTTTAAGACCTGGCAACAGAGACTTACTGATTTCAGCCTAAGACTAATTCCTGCATAATCTGTCTGGGGATCAAGTGCCTCCACAGCTTCAGGGCCAAGACCATGTCTTTCCTTTAGCAAAGATGTTCATGCACAGGTCTTTAGACAGTATTGCATGGGTGGCAAAGAGTCTTAGGTGCAGTGCCGGAGTAGTAAAGTTAGTTAAATACTGCTGAGAAACAACACAAGCATGATAGATAGCTAGATAAATCACTGATATTTTTGTTATTTGACAATAACTGTAGTGTAACTAGCTCAATATCAATCTCAATATTAGTCATCTCTAGATATCACCTAAACCTCTGATTAAAATGTTTGTGTTGTTTAATTGTCTAAGCTAGCTGGCTTGGCTGGCCTGTTTGCTGGAAAGTAAAAATTAGCTAAGGCATTGAACCCAATTGGCTTCATTGAGAACATTACTGTTTTTTTTTTTCACATCCCACTGTAATAACAAAGTGGTTATGACCCTGGCAAATATTCAAGCTACATGAACTCAGCTAAAGTTGACAGAAGTTGACAAATTAACTAGATACATTTTTATATAGCTACATTTAAATGGAGCCTCAATGTATGTATGTGTGTGTGTGTGTGTGTGTGTGTGTGTGTGTGTGTGTGTGTGTGGCAGAGTGAATTAGTGCAAGTGACAGTAAAAATATTCTTCAGAATCCAAGTGAAAACGTGTCTACAGGCACATGGGTGAAAATGTGTCTGACACATAACACTTGGGCACCACATTAAGCACAGCGACCTATAGAACGGATACAGATGGTGTTTCTTCTGCTCTATTACACAACATCTCAGACAGAGAAGAACAGTCTGCCTCAAAAAGTGTCAGTTCTGTAGTCAAAAGGTGGACCTGACACACAAACTCACATAGATAAAACCTCACACACACAAACTCACACAGCTAAAACCTCACACACACAAACTCACACAGACACAACCTGACACACACATACTCACACAGATACAACCTGACACACACAAACTCACACACACACACACACACAAACTCACACAAACTCAGCCTCACACACACATTTACACAGACTCAGCCTCACACACACATTTACACAGACTCAGCCTCACACACACATTTACACAGACTTTCTATCCCTCTCTTTTATTGCTCTCTTTAATTTACTTAATTAAATTGAGACACCAAAGTTGACTGTCCTTAAAAAATCCTACGTTTACTAATCCTAATCCTTACCCTATCCTTAACCCTAACCTCAATCTTAAACTTAACCTAAACCTAACTTTTACACTTAACCCTAAAAATGGGGACAAGAAAAATTTCTCCAATAGTCATATTTTTCTGATCTTACCACAGTTTGAGGATATTTTATTCTCCATAATATATTTAGGTTAGGAACACACAAAAAGACTAGAGCCATTGCTGATGTGCATATCACTGCCACTAGAGGGACCAATGCAAAATTCAATCAACCAACCAACTCAATGTTCTGCTACAGCCACAGGTTGAGAGACATGATCTGAATGGTGATAATCAGAAAGATCCCCATACTTGAAACGAATGTCTGCAAACTAACAACACAGTAGTCATCAACAGCTTGGACCCTGCTGGCCTGGCGCATCTCTGTTATTAGGGTCCAGAAACGAGGGACGTTCAGATCACCTCGGTGACCAGTGAGTCTCCCCAAAACTGGTGCTCACCGCTTTCAGCCTTTGAGGTATACTCCTGGTGGGTGTGGCCATTTGGTGGGTGTGGCTGTTTGGTGGGTGCGGCCACACCAATATGGGTGACCAACAATGTGGCAACTTCCCCGTGGACCACCATCGTCACAGCCATATTCAAGTCATTCAGTGCAGGATAGTTCCTGTTGAATTCAATTCTGTACACGTTCCATCCTGCTAAACACAACACTGGTGCCAGAGGCCATACTGAAGTATGCTCACACAGTAAGGCTAAAGCCAGTTCTTTTAGTCCCGGGGCCTGATTGATTGTGACAACTGGTTGTGGCCCGGATCAGTGCCTGCAGTTTAGATCAGATATGCCTAGTTATTGTGTGGATAGATACTGAGCTCCAGGCCAAGCCTCTGTCCAACAGCCCCTGCCAGGTCCCTGTGAGGAGATGCTACTGCTCAGGGCCACGGCCATTACGTAGACATTCAGCCAAAGGTCAGGGTGATTGGAATACTGCAATCCCTCTGCAATCTCCGATCTCAATGCTCTATGAGAGAGACAGTCACAAAAATTAATCGCAGCCTTGTTCATCTTCACCTCTTCTGTACATGCGTACAGCTTGTATGGTCTGTAGCCTACTCCGAGAGCATTATCTTTACATTATTGTTCTAAAGGTCACTTGCTAATTGGCAGCCTTCGCAATGTCATAGGTCGGATACACAACGCATGGTTTAACAGGCACATTCATCCATAATCAATCAATATTTCACCGCAAAAAGAGGCTACCTCTTAGCAACAGGGAAATATATAGTAGCAGTATGCACTGCCTCATAAGAAATCAGAGGCAGTGATATTACTTTCATTTCATTATGGGATTATATGATATGAATAAATCAAGCTGCGCCCTTTACTGTAGTCTGAGCTCACATCTTGACAAGTGAAATACAATCCAGTAGGGAATCAATAGGCCCTGTCAAGTGGATAGTCCCTGCAAACAGCCAAATCCAATTACACTGAGACAGCAGTAAAGCAAGAAATTAGTGACAGATACTTCGAAGATACATGCATCACATTGGATCCAACATGTACAGAACCCATTTAGGTTGCACTGATGAAAAACAAAATCAAACTCCAGTAAGATCCGTGAACTCAAACAAACATAATGTACACTGCACAAGCCGATATTAGCAAATACACAGTGATTTGCTAACCCACCTGTGATTGTGGGTAGTTGGTTTCGGGGGGGCTGTTTGAGCAGCTGCGCCCCTCCTTCTTTGCTACCCCACAGATAAAATTCTTTTTATCCTCAGTTTCTTTCAGAAAAGCCCTAATCCAGGGATATATTTCAACACTTAATACAAACTGGACTCCAGTATTTCAGTCTATCTTAGAATTTCAGATCAGCAGAGGGGATTCTAAACACATGGCATAGCTGCTATGACATTACACAGAATGCAAAAAAACAACAACATTGAGATACTACCCCCACTCGTCCCTCTTAGTATCATGGTAGCCCCTGTAAACACAATGATCATTGAATTTTTACTCCTTTTTCAATTTCGGAACTTTATGTGAGCAAAATTATTTCAAATGATTAACCTGATACAGGACTAAAAGTGCCACACAAAACGACAGACAGAAAAGTAGAAAAGATATCTTCTCCTTTTATTTTCTTTGAACCTCTCATCTTTTCCTCATTGCTCTCTCTCTGCTCATGTCTAATCCCGTTCAAAGCCCACATTTTCCGATTTAATTATTTCATCATTATTTGAGGGCGACCACCTGCCTTTCATTCAGAGGAAAAGGGAAGATGTCAGGTGAATAAATCCAGGCGATTACTGGGAGAGAAGACAAGCAGAATAAATAAATAAATCAGTAGAGAGCAACTGAAATTCCTGCCCCCTAACTGATGAGGAGCCAAGATTTGCTGCACAAACACAATGAAAATGATTCATCTAACCCATTGACAACCTGATAATCATATACTCTTTGTACTTGCATTTTCAAACTGTATTCCTACATTAGGCTGTTGAAACTAAGGAGCTTAGCTACTATATACAACACACACACACACACACACACACACACACACATGCAGACAGATAGCACCATCAAATTAATAGTAATTACTAATAGCAAATATTAATAATGACAACAAATGAAACATGACTGCAATATGGAGCTAAGTACAGTTCAATCTTGTGAAGGAATAATTCTACTTATTAGGCTATGTAAATAATGATGTTGTGATTTAACTGACAGATGTTTACTCTGGAAATATAAAGGGAATGGTAGATCCAATTAACAAGAAGAACACTGTTTAACTGTGTAAACAGAGATATTAGGATTTACACAGAAGCACACCTGACTTTGTCATCTGTGAGACGAAATACAACTGAAAAACCTCTTTAAAAGAAGGTAAAAAAGCACACGGCCAAGAAGCTGCAGTACAGGGCTTATTGTTGAGGGACAGAAGTTACAGAACATTCTACAGCTACACTATATTTTGAGAGTCCCAATTTCCATCTGTAGATATTCTATAGATAGTAATACTATCAACAAACTGATAAACAACTGCTTGCTAAGATTAAGGTTAGGGTTACAGTAGGTTTAGAATGATGTAAGGGTTAATATTAGGGATAGAATTAGGGTTAGGTTTTGGGTACGTAGAAAGTTAATTAAAATGTTACAGAGTGGACAATCTGTTGAGCTCCCACCTTTGAGACCCTCAAAACAAAGTGTTACCCATTCTACTATTAGAGTTCCTTCTGGCATCCAGGCCCTAACATAAGCACCATGCTAAAGCCCTGCGGGTAAGACACTGCTCAATATTCAGATCACAATAAACCACACATTTAAGTCAGCATTACCGCACACCGTGAAGGTCTACACCAGCGATTCTCAACTCCAAGCCTGGGGACCGAGACTACTGCTTGTTTTCTATTCTGCCTGATAGTTCAATGCAGTCACCTGGTGTTCCAGGTTTAAATGAGTCAATATTTAGAGGGCTAGAATGAACCATCAGTACTTTGGGTCCCAAGGCCTGGAGTTGAGAACCACTGATCTACACAGGATTGCTACACAGCATAACCCTAACCCTTTTCCTGATTTCTCAGTTGTTCGAAAAAACTGGAAAAAAACAGACCTGTTGTCATGTCCTGGCTATGCCCCTAGCCACCTTTGCGCTGGCTGGGGCCATAGTCAGGACATGGCCAAAAGAGATGGCTCTAGCCATCTCTATGTGCTTTGGTTTCCCCAATTGGAGGCAGGTGTTCGTTATTGCCTCCAATTGGGGAACCTATTTATGTTGAATGTTTGCACACGGATGTGTGTTTCATTTTGGTTGT
>JACXGJ010005890.1:0-36918 GCA_016801105.1 Esox niger | reverse complement strand
TTCATTACTGCCTGTGTTCTGGTTAAGCCTGCTCCCAAACCCACTCCTTCATTAATGCCTGTGTTCTGGTTAAGCCTGCTCCCAAACCCACTCCTTCATTAATGCCTGTGTTCTGGTTAAGCCTGCTCCCAAACCCACTCCTTCATTACTGCCTGTGTTCTGGTTAAGCCTGCTCCCAAACCCACTCTTTCATTACTGCCTGTGTTCTGGTTAAGCCTGCTCCCAAACCCACTCTTTCATTACTGCCTGTGTTCTGGTTAAGCCTGCTCCCAAACCCACTCCTTCATTACTGCCTGTGTTCCGGTTAAGCCTGCTCCCAAACCCACTCTTTCATTACTGCCTGTGTTCTGGTTAAACCTGCTCCCTCCACTCTGCAAACGGCTACAAAGGGCCATTGAGCCAGCCACCAGGACCCGTCTTTCCTCCACCTCCATCGGCCCCTCCTCTCCTTTTCTCTCCCTCCATCCTCTCTCCATCACTCTGTTCTAGCCTCCTTTGAGCTAACATCACTCTTTCATCCATCTTGGTTTGCTGCACATTCACTCCTCCTGGTGCCTATCTCTGTTCGGAACAGGAACGCCTCAGATTTTCACAACGTTCGCTAACAGAGACAAAAAGGTGCATGCACGACAACACTGACGAGTGAGGGGAGACACGTATGTGAAAATGTGACCAGCGTGTCCTTAAAAAAGTTGAAATGTCTCAATAATAATGACCTTGATAATCCACGACAAAGCTGGTGTCTTTAATACAGACAGAATGCAGGCATCCAGAGGCTACGTTGCTAAACAGGCTACGTTGCTAAACATACTGAAGTGTTCTGAAGTCGTAAAAAAGAAAAAAACATCATGGAGGAAACGTTATCCAGCCGGTGAGGAGACAGTGGATCAGTGGCTTCAGAGCCGACTGATATTCCACGTCTTCGGATGGCACTGCCACTGTACAGGACAGGGTACCTGCGCCATGCAAAGCAGCATCATGAATATGCGTAATATTGTGGGGCTGGTGTAGGTTTTCTGGGTTATGAGATGTGGCAGCTGTAGGGTGAGAGCATCCTGTACTATCAGCAAATACGTGACTGACAAATGAATCATCCCGTTCTCCACATTACAGCGATTTAGAGGTCTGTCGCAATGCTCAAATATGCGTTCGTACACTTACAGACACTGAACCTGACTGTCACAACACACATGCAGGCACCCACGCACGCACACACGCACACTTACACGAGAGCAGTCATAATTCGGCCATGTGTGTTAACGCCACAAAATGTTTAGTGTTCGTTAACAGATGACCCCTTATTCTCCTGGATTCTGAGGATTGACGCATAAGCGATAAGAGACAAATATACAAATGTTGGGTCACTGATGACATTAAATGTTTTACATTAAAGGTTTAGTGTCGCTGATGACATTAAAGGACAGACAAAATGCACTAGTTAGCAGTGTGCTCATTTCACCTGGCTCTCTTAATGTCAAATGTAAAGCGATTGTATGTCGCCCATGGTAGGAACATCTGGTAAATCCCTAAAATGTAAATGTAACAAAATCTATCCATTTATACTGTACAGTTGAGGGTACTACATAATGTTCGATAATTGTATTCATTTAAAATATATTTATACTGTATTATTCATTTCCGCATAACATATTCTACTGTATATACAGAGAAGAATTGTGAAGCAAATGCTAATAGGCTTTGTGATTGTAAAAAAAAATATTTTACACAGCAAATCGGAAAAAAATATTGACACCGGTGAATGGTTGACATAAAAAATCCTGTCAGAGGCATGCAATTATTCAATGCAAATCCGGGTTCTGGAGGGGGCGGTGGACAATGCCAGACAATACAGCTTCTAGGGGTCCTGTGCAAGAAGTGCAATGAATACAGTAATACTGTAATACAGTGATAAAAATACAGCAAAACACATGTTGGACTGTTGTACGTTTTCTACCAGTGCACTGTCTGGACACTGTTCTACCAACAGACACTCATTGACACGCACACAGACAGATGCCCATGAGAAGGTCAGGGACTATGATAATGATGGAGTGTTGGGGTCTTCTAGTCAACGGCCAGCGTACATGGTAACGTTCAGCTCCTTATAGCCGAGATAGACATGGGTTGTCCTCTTCAAAAAGGAACTACTCCCCTAAAGGACCATGGGATATGCGCCACATGGCCATGTGGAATTCCAACATACGACATATGTACAGACCATACACACTGTATAAACACTGAAGATGATTAATAAATGTTTTATATTTTAATCATTGAGAAAGAAACTATGCCACCATTAGAAATACAACATGTGTATCAATATATACATACATAGACACACACGCACACGCACACACACACACGATAACACACACACAAACACACACTGAACTCCCAAAACAGAACCGTGTTCAGGCACAAATACTCACACACAGACACTCACACACAGACACACACACACACACACACACACACAAATACAGACACACACTTATCATCGCAAAAACACTCACAAACACACACACATCGCCACTCCAGCACTCCAGAGAGTGCCAATTTACAGAAGCTAGCATACTGTAGTCGCCCCCGCCTCGGCACCTCTTCTCGCCTATCTTCTTTCCTGGCTCTGCCCCCTTCCCCCACTCACACACCCAGGGGGAGGACACACTGCTCATAGCACCCAGGAAATTAACTTGACATTTGATGCAGACAAAAAAATACATATTTTCTGCGTGTGTGTGTGTGTGTGTGTGTGTGTGTGTGGGGGGGGTGTACCCAGGCTGATATAAGGCCTGGTAGACTATAAACCCAACCCCCCTCTCGTAAGCCCCGGCCCCACATTCAGGGGGATTTCAGCGATCTGCTATGCAGACGCCACCAGGTGCCCACAGAAAATGAGCTTCATCTTTGCCATTCGTGCTCCGGAGACACTCCCTGTCTTTCTCCATCTTCGATGTCTATCACATCCTTCAGCTTTCATATCCAATTACCGTCGGTGTGTATCGTTCTACGTGATTGGAGACTGAAAGGGGCGACTGACCGGGGACTTGGCGATGCCTACGCTGGCGCTCATAATTAAACCACGCCCCTTTGGCACATCTTGGAAGATTGAGCGCAGAAATATTTCGCTTTTTAACTGTGATTTATTTCAGCCTCCAAGTCGCTGGTTTTGTAAAAATGACATATTCATACACGCATCTTGAAAAGACACACTCACACACACACACACACACACACACACACACACAAGCGATGGCCCGGCCAGAAGGTTTCTTAGTGCACTTCTATTAGACATGCAAGAATGTCAACATTATTATTCATTAGCTATAGTGTCTGTCTGCCCCCCCCCCCCACTCGCCATATTGTGTCTGAGGGGTAGGCCAGACGTGAATGTGTGTGTGTGGGTGTGTGTGTGTGTCTGCGAGATGTTCCAGTGTTCTCATAAATGCTATAGCACACAAATCACTAAGCACTGTTTAAATACGGGCAGCTCTGAACACTATGTAGACCTTCAAGAATTGCTATGTAGTCTCTGAAGTTTGTCTTGAAATGCATATCTACCTTCATTAAAACACAAGAAGGTATTGTTGAAAAAAGTACAGTAATCAAAACGATGTGTGTGTGTGAATATATTGGAATTATACTGAAATTTGTGACCGGCATAGTGTATCTTTTGTAATAGTAACCGTTAGCTGTCTCCCATTTTGAAATCCCGAGGGGTTGAAAGTCACAGAAAATTATATTTCAGATGTTACTCTGAAAAATATTACATAGAAAAAAAACACATTAAAAACACATAAAACCCACGTGACAAGGGTTTCGAAACAAAGTGTACACTTTGGGCTCTAGACCTATTTTTAATAGTCAATAAATGCAAAATGCTCAGCGTGCGCGGAGAACGTGCACTGATTTGAATATCCACGGGTACGTCGTGAACGTGATTTTTGTCAGGGGCTGACGGCAACGTGAGGGAGGGGGGCTGTTGTCAATCCCTAATCCACCCCCGGTAGGCCTTAATGAATGTACTCAGGAAAATGTCACACTTTTTGATAAGGTTGAAGTGTCGGCTGGTTTTCACTGAGCAGATGGGGGGGGGGGGTGTGGGGAGAGACTTTCATTAGCTGAGGCGTTAGTAATATCTGCTTTGCATTTCTCTGATGCTGTATACGGCCGAAGCGCCGTTGCATCAGCCTTCACACACACCGCCGGCTCGTCCTCCCAAGCCGGCCTCCAACGTCAAAACACCGGACACGTTTTCATTCAAACCCCTCAGCATTCAGCGAACGAAAACCGTGGTTGAGAACGGAATGTGTGCTTCATATTCCAACATTTATGCAAAATGTGGCTTTAAAACAATGGGAACGTGGGAAGGAGAGGGGACGTGCAAGATGTGTGTATCCTGCTTGGGCATTGTCTTAGATGAGCCCACCCAGGCCCAGAAGAGGGATATTCAAAACACTTAACTACACAACAAAGACTAAAAATGCTGCTTTGGAATAAGACTGAGATTTATGAACCTATAATTTCTGGTTGTCACCTTTTTTTGTTATAAAAAGCAATATCGCTAATTGTGAGTAGAAGAGGCCTGCCCATCAGGGGTAAGCACCAAGATACCACCACCCCTCTCGGCTTTGGCAAGCCCCCCTCCCTCCTGCCACCTCTCCTCTAGTACTCGCTGCCAGACATTTGCATTCATTTGCATGATTATATTATGCGCACATCCTTTGTTCTCACTGTAAAACGATGATACAGGAGAAACTCTACCTACGCAACGCTATTACACACTCCACCGATGGCTACTTGGATATTAAATGACAAAAGAAAATGTGCTTTCCTTCCTTTTAACTGTAAATGGATAACTAATGCCCCACCCCTGGTAATTCTGTGCATTAAAATGAGAAATAACTATGGATATGTTCTGGTTTTCTGGAATTTTTGAATTTTTTAACAGCCGCGGACGGGAAAAGAATGTGCTATCGCTAAGAGGCATGAGCCTCAGCCATATATAGCACGGAAGAATCTTATCCAGGCATGAAATATAAAATTACATGACGAATAGGAAATTTGAAAATTACAGATGGAAAATAAATCATTTAAATGAAATAACCGCTTTCATATGAATGTGTTTTTTATATGAATGACCTACTTTTTTCTACTGTCAATGCTTCAACCTCGCTGCTTTAGTACCAATATCATGTCATATATTTATTACATGATATAAAAAATTATACTTTTGTTGTGTGGACAGGTGTGGGTTTTTGATTGTGGTCTTCTAAAAGCTGTGTATTACGCTAGCACCCATTGTCCTAGGTTGGTGATTCACACACACACACAAACACACACACACACACACACACACACACAAATACACACACACACACACACACAAATACACACACACACACACAAATACACACACACACACATACACACCCACACACGCACACACACACACACATAAATAGTACACACACTCACACATGCTGTACCATGCTTTTCATCATGCAAACACATGCAGGGGATAATCCTTATGTCCTGTGGTGGAGGCTGCATGTAGCTAAATCCTGGCAGGTCTACTTTAGGCATAGAGGCTGTGTCTTCTAACAACAAGTCTTTGTCACATTTTCATACATTTTTGGTTTACAAAAACATTGACACTAAATTAGTGACGTTGGGCCAAATACCAACGGAATAAAATACAAACACCCGTGATAGCCAGAAGAAGATGGGCCACCCCTCAGAGTGTGGTTCCTCTCTAGGTTTTTTCCTAATTTGGATCCTACTAGGAAGTGTTTCCTAGTTACTGTGTATTAACTCTTGTTGTTTGCTTTTTGGACTTTCAGGCTGGGTATCTGAAAAACAACTGTAGATGTAAAACATTTTACTGATTGAAATTGTGCTTGGTCATGGTGGCTATTCTATTAACCAAATAAATGTTACTGATTGATCGACATTGTGCTCTGTCATGGTGGCTATTCTATTAACCAAATAAATGTTACTGATTGATCGACATTGTGCTCTGTCATTGTGGCTATTCTATTAACCAAATAAATGTTACTGATTGATCGACATTGTGCTCTGTCATGGTGGCTATTCTATTAACCAAATAAATGTCATGTATCATGGTCACGTCCATCCATCCCACTGTACACATATGTCATGCATTGTGGTTTAAGCGTACTCTGTATGTGACATGAATATCAGAGGCACGGTGCTGTGTGCGTATAGCAAAACTAAGCTGTAACTCTTATTTGTGTATCGTTAGGAGTATAGAAGTGAAACGTATGATGAAAGTAGTCACCCCTTCCAGACTGGGATTTGACTCTACGTTCCTTATAGCGTTCCTGGTTCCAGTGGCTGTAAGGGAGGATCGACATCACTTAGGATTACGCTGCCTTGCCTCTATGCCAGTTCTAGTACCATGGCATAAATGCTTAAGGATTGTTGTAGAAACATCATAGATGAGGTAATATTTTGGACAGATACACTGCATTTGGATTCCCAGTAGAGTGTAAACCCTAGCTAATGGCCTGACTGATAGGGTCTATATACCATCCTCCAGACTTATGAGTTTACACATCACCTGTGCCTGAAGACCCATGAAGTGACGTTTATCGGAACAATTAACTGAAAGATGTTCCTGTTTGGTTTGGACTCAACATCAACCTGTTGGACAATAGTTCATGTCAGGAGCCAACATCGGCTCATGCATAACTTGGAACAAAAGAAAAAAATAAGCAAAGTATTAATACGCAAGAGGGCTTGCTATTCAATACTAAAAGAAGAAACCACATGCTTGATTTGACTTTCTTATTATGTAAATATTTTTTCAAAATGTGTTGACTGTATCAGGGTTGAAAAAGATGGCAAAGTTTAAATGGTGGTTTAGTGACTCTGCTGCTGACTCCTGCCACTGACACCACACTCTTTCAAACCCTTTATTTCTACAATATCACACAAGAAATGCGTTTTATTGAAATACCAAGACCATTTGGAGTGGCCAAAACATCCTGAAGGGGTGATGTATTGGGACTGGAGTGAGAGGTTGGTATTTTTAGCTATTCAAATACTTTTTGCTGACGGAGTTGGATGTCTATAGATTCAGCATATTGTGCACAAGAGCGTACGCAAGAAATATCCCAAGAAACTGCCAATCTAAGAAGGTCAAGGCCAAAGGTCAAATCAAGAATTTTGTTTCCCCCTGAGAATTACAATGTACAAGGAAACAGGCCATAAAATAATATCAAATCATACCTTATGCAGCCTAAAATGTGTAAAAATCCTCTAGCATATGAAATGTCAGTGACGGACCAAAATGGCACCCGTTTACATCAACACTGTCTGCTCAGATGACACAGAGAATACAAAGAGAAACTTCCAAATAACCTTGGCAGGAACATTCCTAACTTGTAGGTAAGTTGCGTCAGATTTGTGCGGGTTTCACCTCTTAGACTGTGAAGTTGGGCTGATGATAAAAAGTGGATACTAGCCTCTAGGGGCCGGGTGGCTCTTCGCTTTTGTCCAGACCAGAGGCCAGAGGAATAATGGGTTATGGGATATGATATCGCCTGTGGCCTTGTTGTCTGGACTTCCTCAAATCAGTATTTTTCTGTTGACTGTGTTCCCTGGACCAATGCTAACATCCAAGGGTCTGCTCAACAAAGGCACTGACTTTGCTGTAGGAATGCAGACACACAATATCAAGTATAAAGTCTCACGTGAACATGAGAAATAGCACACATACAGCCACTCGCAGGCACACACACATACACACATACAGCCACTCGCATGCACACACACATACACACATACAGCCACTCACAGGCACACACACACATACACACATACAGCCACTCGCATGCACACACACACACACGTACAGACTATACTTAGGAGAATATTTTGGGGTCCAAAATGCACTCAATGTTCAAAATCTTACTTCCCCAAATTATAATGCTAATTCTAACCCTAACCCTAAACTCACCTATGCCTAAACCTGCCCATGTGAGGAACAGCCAATTGTCCCACCGCTCTGAAAGCAAAGTGGCCTTCTCACCTCATTGTTCAACAGTAGTCCCAGACATTGCAATTGGGCATCTCTCCCGCAGAAGCAGGACCGGGGGCCAAATCTCACCAACCCTGCAACACAAGGAAACACCAATAGGAAAGATTGTAAATGCAGCGCTTCTCCACGCAGGTCCTGGTGAACAGAGGGGGCATGTGCCAGCACTAGCTTTCCTCTTCAGAGTGATACGTTGGCATCACGTTTTCTACTTAGACATTATACACAGCCACAAAAAGCCTCTCGAACACCTAAGTCACTCAACTGTATACCTTTACCAATAAACACTTTTTAGATCCTTTTCCTAAGTTAAATCTTTATATTCTAACTCGAATACTACTATGATAAGAGCACCGGTCCATCTGTATCCAACAGATGGACATTTAAAGGCAACGTTCACAGATTAGTGGAGAGGCGTTCACAGTAAATCCTGAATAAGCCAGCTCAATCTGAAGTTAGAATCATTAGGCTGGATAGCAAAATTAAAACAGGAATTGGCTGCTATAACATTCCTCCTCTATGTGAAGTACGGCAGGGCACAGACCAGACTAGTCTTGTCTAGACACATTTCAGTGACAATGTTTTTGACCCATGTCCCTCTGAACTTTCACCCCTGACCCAACCCTGTGAAAGGCTGAGGCGAGGGAGTCCAGTCTATACCCTGTTCTGGGGAAGCTATGAACCTTTGGGGTCAAAGGTGAACTCTCCAACCCACCAAGGAGAATCTCATGTATGCTGTACAATATCTACTTTTTAGAGAGCACAGCTTATTGGGACGCACATTAGAAAAAAATTGGTAAGTCCACACATGAAAACAACATATCAATCCCCGTGAAAGCTCTTCCTAGGGATGGTCACCACAGACAGCCGGTCCAGTTTACCAAATTAATTTCATACTTATACTAGAACTGAGTAAAGCTGGAGTAATACAAAAGAACCCCTTTTCATTGCAATGATCATCTGAGTAGCTACTGTTATGCAGTTGAATAGATAGTGTGAGCACAAAGTGGCAGTATTTCCACACTCCAACCCCTAGATGTCAGCACCCACCGAGTCAATGGCTGTGTTCTGCCAAGAAGGCGCGATAAGGCCATCCAATGCAGCCCATTAAGGTGATCATCAGCCACTGACTTCTTGGAGAGCAGAGACTCGGCTGGTTGCTTTGATGGTTGTGCTGCGACTTGGTGGCCGTGGTTCCTTTTTGTCACGTCTTCATTCTGCCATGTCATTTGCGTTATGATTTGTTGTTTTTTGCATGGCAAATAGGTATTTTGTCAATATGTCAACAGAAAACATTGCATAGGCTCGTTGAATCCAATGAGTCAAGATAGAGCGGGCTCTGAAATCATTTTGCTGCTGTTTCTTGGGTATATCCAATCAACACATGGCAGTGTAGCGATGCATACACGTATTCAAGTTACAAACCATGTGGTTAGGTCTAAGCCTATTGGAAACAATGAGTTACTTAAAAACAGTCGGTTGGTTCAGTAAAGCCACTAAAGTGATCAAGTAACCTGACTGATGACACATTACACTAAATAAGTAAGAGAATAGTCATATCAGTACAAATACTTTTTTATGGCTACATACATGTTTGTCTAAATGGTTAAATATATATATTATTGTTTTTTTGTGTACATTTGCATGGTTTGTTTAACTTTGTAATCATTGGTTTTTGTTTGACATTTTGTGTCGATCAGTTTAAGTGCCCACCTCAGATCCGTTCCCAGTTGCTTAGAGTTCTGTTTATGTACCAATGGTGAGGCCTTCCTTTCTGACACCAGGAGACTGACAAGTTCCTATTAAGCCTTCATGTCAAACCATAATAAACACACACACACACACACACACACACACACAGATACACAGATACTAGCAACTGGTTTTGTTACCACTAATAGAATGCAAATCTTGCTCTGTGTACAAATTAAGCGCAAAAAAATATTGTTATTTGGTATTAATTATTTATTGATAGTTTACAAACAATTATACAGCCATGTTAAAAGATTGCAATGTAAAGTATTTCTGAAGCACTGGTTACTGTACCACAAAAATAATATCACATGGTAGTATCTCTCACACACACACACACACACACACACACACTCACACACGCGCACACACACACACACACACACACACACACATAAATGCATTCAACCTGTTCAACAAAGCATGCAAATTCAAAAGCTATATCTGAGGACTGATAGGTGATTTGACTCTATGATTGATTAAAAACATATTGGACGCACATGTACGTACACTGTGGTTCTCCCGTTCTGTCTCTCAGCGCGCTGGTACGTTCCTGCGGTTCTGTGGTTAACGGAGTCTGTATTCCTCGCCCTACGGCTGGGTTTAGGCTAACTGCTCGGCACCCCCACTCCGTTCCCTTTGCGGCTTGTCTCTTTGCATCTCTCCCCTGTTCTCCCCATCCCCCTCCTTTTGCTATGCAGCTGCTGGCCTAGATGCAGAGAAGCGCTGTGCCAAACAAGCCTGGGTACCAAACTCAGCCACGACGGAGGCACTGTGGCACATGAAGACACAAAGGCCGGAACGCAAGACACCAACGCACGCAAACCTGCATTGCAGTATTCACACAAACTCCTTTTCCACTGGACAAATGTACTCACAAGACTGGTCATGGGAGACCGTATGAAAACCTCACACTACTGCATTTGACTTTTTTGTCCTTTTGCAGACGGCTTTAATGTGGTACGGCCACACGGCCCAGGGGATAGTAAGTACACCATAATTATCAAGCAGTCAGCTAGTTCAGCGTTCAAAGGAAGAAGAAAGAAGACAGTTACGGTGACCCTCATGATTGTAGGTGAATGACTGATGAATTGTAGTGCAAATACATACTGAACATATGCTGAACATCGCTGTGGCGGGTTTGGTTTCAACGAAGCCTGGCCACAGCTTCATTCTGTATAATGTGCCCACTGACATTACACTACATTTAAATTAACATTACTAATATTATTCTTATCGGAGTCAGACTTGCATTGGCTGTCTCATTTCCTTGCAGTAATAATCCATTAGCAGGGGTCAGACTCAAACACGGTCATTTAATTATCTTGACTTCCTTACTCAGGGGCCTACAGAGATTGTCCATAGAGGGCTGACCGCTAGGATTCACACTGTGAAGTTGCTCAGCTCAAATTACTGTTCATAATATGGATTTTTGCTTTGTAAGTTTATTGTAATTTAGCAAACGTTATAGTACATACAGTACAGTGCATATAAACCGCATAACACACACACACACACACACACACACACACAGATGTTTTTGTCTGCTGACAGCCTGTGTTTCCACATCTGAAACTTCAGCAATCAGAGAGAACTAATGCAATGCACAGGACAGATATCACGAAACGTCAATGATTTACTATCGGTCTTTTCTCCCCTACAGCACTTTAACATAAACCAAGCCACTGCTTGGTGTGGCCAAAAGACACCATGAGTACAGCTGTGAGTAGTGGCCATGGTCCACATGGTTGGAAAACAAAGAGGTCAAGACAAGAGTGGCTTGAACCTCTCCCAAACCATAGGAGGTGTTTCAACCGACCAGAAAGAAGAACTTCAGCATTTGCAATTTTGTGAAGTTGGTATCTCAAAATTACACAAATCCTAGAGAGGAAATATCTTGTTAAATATAGATTACATCAGTGGAAGGTGCCCTGTCACATATGAAAGAGGTGACAAAAGTATTGATTTGATTGACTGAAGATGTAGGCGTAAATCTTTTGAGAGTTAACATGTGCACGTGTGCGCGTGTGCACGTGTGCGCGTGTGTGTGTGCGTGTGTGTGTGTGTGTGTGTGTGCGTGCGTGTGTGTGTGCGTGTGTGTGTGCGTGTGTGTGTGTGTGTGTGTGGAAGCATACCTCTGATTGTGACCATGCTCCCTTAGCGAGCACTTTTCTAGTAATTAATGAATTGGAAATAGGTTGCCTGAAGGACAGGGGGAGAGAGGTATGAAGAGAGAAAGTCTTTCACTGAACCTAGTTGTCCTGTCTATCTGTAAAAGACAAGAGCAACATTGTGGAACAACCTACCAATCCATTGTTAAGTGGATAATTTCTTTTTAATCTGTTTAACCACCTCCCGTATTCAACATCATTGAGCTTTGGTTCTTTTTTTGTCTACTTATGTCTTTGTTTTACATTCCTGAGAATAAAAAAATATATACGAATCTAACACTGCTTTGTCCTTGCAGCCTTTTGATTGTTGTTAGTAGCTGTAAAATGTAATGTATTGTCATGTAATTTCGAAACAAGAGGGATTGCATTTATCTATCATTCCATCATTATCCTGAGTCAATTAGTCCATCTTTGAGATTTAGTTTTGGCCTGCAATGGAACTTGACCCACTGTTCATATGAAGACACCACACCATTTTTACATGCAATGTGATAGTCAATTATCTGCTTGGGGAAGAGCCAAGAATTGCTCAAATTATATTATACACAAATTCTGTTATTTTTTGTTGTGACAAATTCGGTCCATGCAGTATGAGACACCAACACTGGAAAGCATGATACGGGAAAATCAAATAGGTGACATTAATCCAAGGAATAAATGTATGCAAATTAGGTCCTTGGCATGCATGGTTGGTGATGGCACTAATTGAATAATTGGCTTCAGAGCACAACGTGCGCCTACCATGCTGAGCATGTGTGTGTGTCTGTGTGCGTGTGTGTGCCAGCGGACATTTTAGGTCTACCCTTCTCACGCGCTCACCACTGCCAAACGCCTTAAGATGGTGGCACCTTGAGGGAGAGACACTTTCAGTGAGCCAACCAAGCCCCTCCTCCTCCATCTCCTCCTTCTCTATCACAGGTCTTCACAACAGCACTGGGCAGGCACCCCTCCCTAACCCCTGCCCCCCTAATAAATATTTAATTCTCCCTTCTCTAATAAGGATATTAGGCGCCAGCTCCTGTGCCTTGGCGTATATGCATGAGTCCTCTCATAAAATTTGCATAAAAGGCCCAGATGCTAATGTAACCATTGCGACTACTAGCGGTGCTTACTACTCTATATGCAGGGAAGCCATCTTCCTTGACAAGCCAGGATTCCACGTAATTTAATTGCGAAACAGTACGCTGCGCTGGCGTGCCATATTTAAAACACATCGAGGCCCCAAACAGTCAGTCCCCTACAAAGGAGAAGGAACGTTTTAATTGCAGCAGTACTGAAGGTGTTCACGGGTTCTCGGATGCTAAAGCAGTCAGCGTCCTTGCAATATGCAGAAAACTGATTCAACCACACCTCTACATACTCGATATTCACGCTTCACATGTCACCAAGCCAACACATCTATCCCCAATTGCTTTTCAATAGAATCTTTAAAATGACTACATTGAAGGTGTGGTCTTTACCTAGTTGATTAGTTGGTGGTTACTACAATCCTTAATATTTTTTTACATAAAAGACCCCTTTAAGTGATGATATTGTACATAATTATAGACTGCAGAGGAAAACATAAAATGTCAGTGTTATTAGAAAAATAAATAAAATACGGTGTCCACAAAATATATGGCAGGAGAGTCTAGTCAAAAGGCATCACATTTGGCTATATGTAATTAATTGGGAATGAATAATGAAAAAAAAGAAATACATTATTTACAGACTTTCGTCTTCCAAGAAGATTTGAAGCATATTCCAGATGCAATTATAATAATTTATTTATAGCAGGAGTTATTTACATAACCAAAAGCCAGCGGAGCACAGAGACATTGAAAAGGACATGCAGGCAGTCAAATGGGTTTAGGCAGATACCATAAAGCCGCCATTCATACGTATGCAGCCAGTGTAGCCATTGTATGCGCCGTTTACAACATCAGTCATATTAATCTTATGGCAACATTCATTTCTCGCTGTGTGTTTTTAGCACTAGCATTAGCAATTATGATAATGTGTACGTGTATCTAGTTGGCATTACCATATTTGTGGATGTCTGTTGATCAATTTCTGGGATTGGAAGTATTTGATGTATTTGATTTTCCAACATACAAATGCAGGAAAATCAAACAAAAACAATATTAATCATTGAAACTCATGTTAAGAATTGTTTAGTATTTTGCCTTTAATATTTTATGTATGTTTTTTGTACATCATCTAAATCCATTACCTGTGTGTAACTGTATTGTTGTGAGACAAACTAAATGCTTTATGATTAATGCTTTAAAGTCATCCGGCTTTGTTCCGGATTCAATTCATATTTTGCTCAAGCAATAATATCATCAATAGATGTTCCCTTCACTCTTCTCGTCAAACAAACCAACCAATATCATAAAAGCATGTAACAGCGCTATGAGGGCTAGCAATTACAATGACTGTTTTTAATGTCCCGTTAAGCCGTCTGTGATCCAGTCATGTTCTGGAGGTGACCATAATGCAGCATGGTCCAGAGGGCACCGGGCCTGTCCACGACCACCTCCAGGCATCCTGCTAGAGGGAGGGACGTAGTGACAGAGCACAGCAGGCCCGCTGTTCCACACAACCACGCTCAAGTGGCCATGCATGATGTCATTAAAAAAGACCAACCATGGCATTCCTCAATGGATTATTGGCTCATGTTCTGGCTGCTTGATTGTTCAGGAGGTGGCAGGAGGCTGAACATGTCCTCGTGTTAATGGCCAACCGGCGGTAATAAGAGCCACTGGCACTTTGGTGTTTTAATATTATTATCTAGCGCGGCGGGCTGTCCTCATTTGGTGAGAGGAGCATACCCTCTCTGAGCAGTCTACACACTCCTTGGGTCACGATATCCATCACACAATGTTATACGGGGGAGAACTGGCAGGAAGTCACCTGACAGGAAATACATGGCAGCACCTTAATGTGTGTGATGAGAGAGTGGTATTATACTCAGTTACTCACACACACAAGCACATGCACACACACACACACACACACACACCCTCCACGCACACACACGGAAACCAGGAAACTGTCCTGCTCCAGGAGCTCAGACGCCGGCCTGCACACCGTGAGCTCACCTCCCGTTGCCACGGTGACACCGACCAGAGGAAAAAGCCTGGTGTGTGTGTGAGAGACAGAGCCCCGAGCAGGAGGAAGCTGGGGGGGGGGGGGGCTGAGGAATTCACATAGTGCTTTGCTTGTTTAAGCTCTAGCACCTCATTCAGTTACCAGGCCTTATCAGGGAAACGCTAAACCGGCCCATTCAATTATGAAGGCAATGACTTCAGCGTGGCAGCTTGTTTATAACGGTTGGCCCAGGATTTCAAACGAGGTACAGTTTACCCGAAATAGTGGGATGATAAGGCGGTCAATAGACACGCAAGAATATACACATAAATACGGATATTATCACGCATTATGTCAACCGGTCACAGATACTCACAAACAACGGACACACAGTCGCGCACAACTAACAGACAACCACAAAGTGGAACACAGACACACTTCTGTTGTGTAAAAAGGGAAGAGTTGGAACTGACAGCTGCATTGGTGGCTGAATTCTATTAGTAATGAAGAGCTAACTCAGTCTGGGGCCGTCTCCTCATCAATGGTGGCCATCCTCAGACTTGAATGCACTGAATTCATTAGCCCTTGTGCACAGATGGTGTCTGGCTGTTGTGTCTCAAGTTCAAGTTCATGTCCAGGAGACACGGGGAGAGATGCCAGACAGACCAGACGTTACTGAGACAAAGCCATTGTTCCTCATTTACATGATGCAGATGTCTGGTGTGGTTTGGTCTGGTCTAGATCTGGTCTGGTATTGTATGGTTTGGTTTGTTCTGCACATGTATGGACTGGTACTTTAGGGTTTGGTCTGTTCTGGTCAGATTGATTTTTTTCTGTTCTGGTATTCTATGGTCTGGTCTGTTTTGGTCTGGTCTCACATATTCTGGCAAGCCCTGGTCTGGTTTGGTCTGAAGCGTATTGATATGGACATATTTTATGTGTATTTGTTTATTTCATTCATTTATTTGCATGTAATGAAACCTGAATAAAGTGCCTATCGCATTGACAGAGCATGTCTATCCCAGGAGTAGTAACAACATAGTGACAGTTCTTCATCCTTTGTCTGCCACAGACGTGACTCGGATGGGCCTGTCACTAAGGCACGACCAGCCAGATTACACTTATTATGACAGGAGCCCCCTGCGCAAAAAGAAAACGAGCACACTGGGGTAAAATATGCTGATTGTTTGCCCAATGAATATGAAAAACCGGCCGTGGTCGCCATGGTTATGTTATTCAGCCAATCACCTGACAACAATGGCCGTGGAGCACTGTAGGTGTAGGTGGAGAGGGAGGGGGTGGTGGAGCCAGTGTTACTGTGCAGAGAGAGGAGGCGTCACCACCCATCCTTAACACCCATAGTCAAATCACACGCCCAGATTCCTCTGTTAAAACGGGCCTTTTGAAATGTATGGCAAGACCTCCCCTCCTCTTCATCACACCAGCCTGTCTGGATGGGAGTTTCATAAATAACCACGGCTGTCCTCACAGCGACGCCAGCCAATTCCTACTGTAGAATGCACAGCCAACCAAGATGAGCGAGAGAGAAAAAACACCTCTAAGACTGTATGCTATTGGGTATACTTGAATTGCAGCTCAATATATTGCTTGATAGATCATGTACCACATAACCAAACTCTTGCAGGATTGAGAATTGGCCAGTGTTCACAGGGAGACTAAATACCATCAATTATATATATATATATATATATATATATATATATATATATAATATAATTTCTGGAGACATAACACGTCACATGCAAACCACGACCTACCCAGTCTCTGCTACAGTATGCACAGTAAGAATATGGCTGACTTTTATAGAGGGATGCAAGTGTGATTTGCAGCAGTTTTGGACATGTGATACTGCTCTCTCCTGGCAATACTGGGCTACATCTGGCATTGCAATGTGACAACATTCATATTAAGTTGAATGACTGACTGCTGTTTGATACAGTGATGCACTACAGTGAAAAAGAGTCAGATCACCTACATAAGTCAAGACAGTAGGCTACTGCAGACCAATAACATATAAAATACAAGACAAAAAGCTAGCAAATGCTGTAGATCCTAGGTGTATTTCTGATAAATTAAAACAAGTAGCCTGTACTGGAAAGTATTTTTACATTCTCTACCAAAATGCATTAGCTGAGGAATGTTGAAATGGCACGATTTCTTTAGGGATAACACTAGACTTTGAAATGTAATTGTGGCAAAGTCACCATAAAACATTCTGACCTCCAGTGATGAAGAAAATGTTTGATTCAGTCAGGGCATTGGGCTTTTATACTACGGAGAATCAAATGATTTATATTCGGTGGGTTACTTATAGACCTCAAGTTTTTCTTTACACACTGCTGACATTTAGTATGGCCCCAGACCCGAAAACAATGCTGCCATTCATACGTCTAGACGACGATTTCAATCGACTTAACGCCTGGACAATGAAACTTGGTTATTCACTGCTCGCCGGAATTGTTCTCTTTTTTTCGCGCAAACCTGATATTGTATACTCTCTTTGACAACGGTCGGAACAAGACACACTAGGTTTGTCTGACGGTGTGAGAAAGTCGGCAAGACGGTTTTGAATTCAGCCACTGTGAGCCTTATTAACATTGAACTTGAATAATCCACTGTGCAATCATCAACCCCAGCACTGCAGACGCCAGCAGTATAGGTCGTACCCTGCTTTCACGTAAGCCTATGACCTTTCACTTAATAAAACCTTGGCCGGCACAAAAAAATTACAAAAATAACCAAACAATTTAATTTGTAGGATGCAGCTAATTCACTTTTGAAATAGAACGATTTCAAAGCAGTCTACATGACAGTTACTAATACAATAGACTAAACAAACATTAATATCCATATGAAAATGCCCTTCTACTAATAAACTATTATACAAATGTTAAAGGCGCAAAATACATAATAAAATATATAACTCTACTAATGGTACGAGTCTAGGTTACTTTATTGCTGAGGAACAAGTGTAGAGAAGAACAGTCACCTAATCGACAGATAATAGACAAAACATTTCCATTAAAAAAAACAGCTTGGGTCTACAGATGACACCTTATTGAGGATATTCACTGAAGTAATAGGCCTATATTTCTTGTTATAAATCTATCGTTTAGGTATTATTTGCAACAGTTTGGGTTGTTACAAAGCATTTTATTTGTAGTGTTTGTGAAACGTTCTAACAGAAAAAAAGTGCAATGCGCTTAATTCCCTCCATGTGCACACTTGATTGCCATAAACAATCCGCCAGCGCATAAAATATTAAATCAGAATAAAATAAAAATATAGCTTTTTGCTTTGCCTTCAAATTAATTAGGCCTAGAGCATGTCCGTCCTAGTATCTAAGGGAAGACAAAAAGGTCCTGGTCAAGTTCAAATACAAGGGGGGCACATTAAGTGATGTCATGCCTTCAGTTTGGTAGACGTCTGTATGGGCTTAAATTGCATTGTCAGTCAAACGAATTACCATGAGATAAACAATAGAACACGGATAGAGCTCTCAACAAGGCCCATATGAAATGCCATAATTAGGCCGACAGAACATCTTTGTATGGATTTATAAAACCATCCAGTTTTAAGATAATGACCCAGAGTCCTCATTATCTGTAGCCCACAATTGGCAAGGCATTACGCATTCAAAACCGTTAGTACAAGTTTGGAGGCCGCGTCGGCAGGGTGGGAAACGTCGCCTCTTTCTATGGGGATGCAGATGAGTCTGGTGCACTTGACGTCTTTTCATGACCCCTGTCGCCCCCATCCCCCCCGCCTTCACGGCGTTGTCTGTCATATTCGTACTGAGCATGGCATTGCCACTTGCCCCCGAGCGTGGGAATGAGAGCGTCCAGTCGTTCACATCTCCAGCACTGCGGTTAACGGAATCAATTAAGCAAGGCCGTCCCCCACTCCCTACCACCCCCCATCCTCCATTTTTGTCAGCTCTGTTATACGTCCTAATTATTGCTGTTTGGGATGCCAGTGCCGTTTCCTGGTTGGAGTCGATCATGCTGAAATAAGGCTCGCACGTGGGTTCCACCTTAAATGTCACTCATTCTCAACGCCAGCCTACATTTTCCAAACAGAAGGAGCATGTATGCTGGGCTGGAACTCCATGTCGCGTATATTTTCTTTCATATTTGCCACATGCAATTATAAAAATAATGCATTTCAAAAGGAATGTATGACAAAAAGCATAAAAAATATCTTAATCTTACAAAAGCCTATAATGTAAACTGCAAAAACGTGTGGTGTGAGTGTGTGTGTGTGTGCAACATTTCCCAAAGGCTATTATTTGCTACAAGCTACTTTAAGTTTCCAAAAGTCGTAACACCCATAGGCATAAATACAACTATCTAATACGTGAACATGCCCGGTCAATGCTAGCTGTAAGATGAATTATGTAGGTTACCATATTAAGACGTATTCAGTCTATTTTGTAATGTCACCCAAAATGGTTATTTTATGTACCGAGTGGTGTCATGCATCTTGTTATTCCAGTCAGTACGTCCAAGGTCCTCGATGATTCTCGAAGTAGTTTTTACTTTCGGTTATCTAGCTTTATGACGGCCATCACACTCATACAGCTAGATAACCAAAGATAACAACCCACTTCCCATTCTTCACACATATTCCATAATTGTCGTCTGTTCTCCTTGCGTTGGGGATTGTGCCCCTGCTGTTAGTAGCGGTCCCACATTAATGACAAATAAAGCACTATAGAAGTAGGTCTAAAATGACTCCCACACTTAATTTCCATATAGGCCCCATCGGTGATGAGTCGCCTAAACTCTCACATACTCGTGGTTAAACAACAAAAACAAAAAACTGCACAAAAAAAACCACAAGGTAAAAAAATCACACATAATCCCGGTGGTAAAACTGCCATATTATGATGACTTTAACCAACATTAGTGAGTTATACTAAGAAAGAGAACAGTGTGATGCAGCCATCGTTGCTCAGGCCCTGATTTGCAATGCAAAACGATTCAATCCCACAAAAGGCTCTTTCGCCTCTATTAAGTCGTAGTGGCAGAAGCAATAGATATCCTGCGAGGACAGTGAAGAAGATACGGAGCTGGAAAATCCGCTTCCTGGCGAAAGTGCGAAAATTACACAGGTAGCCTAAAACGTAGCGATTGTTTTTGGATTATGAAGACAGGACCTCGTTGGTTGCCAAAAATGTCAAGTTGTCCGATTGTATCCAGCGTGTTGGAGAAAAGAGATGCCGAGGTCTCATCGCAAAGGGTTCCGTTCTGTTGGCTAGCTGCTACCAACGGTCTGAAAGGAGTGGGAAAAGGGCCATCCCCAAGGAAAGGGGAAAATGAGAAGGAGGGGTAGGTTTCCAAAGCCAAAATCTGGACCAACCCGGCGAGGTCAAAGGCCTCAGACCGCGGGAGTGTAAAGTAATGATGATGATGATGATGTCATGAAAAATCGCAAATGCACGCTCCTATTCACGCACGAGCGAGTGGCAAATCTCCTCGCGTCATTACCAAGTGCACCGGAATAATTCAGTTTTCCGCTAGCAGTCTGCACGGGTTTTCTAGAATTATAAAAAAGGACGGAAGTAGAAAATGATTGTTCTTTGGTGCGAACGGTCGTCTTGATCCTGTTTGAATCCAGTAAAGGTATAAACTCCAGCCGATTTAACCACCAAATACAAGGGCTCATATCTATGGAGGATATTATGGCAGCATTCCAGGGCTGTGTAGAGCTTCGTGTCTGTATTCTCTCACAGATAAAACCGAGTAGGGTCTTTGCTATAAGCATGGAACTGGGCCGGGTTGATTCGGGTGTGGGGACAATGCGAGACGCTAACTGTCTCGATTTGAGTCGAATTCCAATTAACTTCGTTTTTTTCATCGTCGAGATGTATAAGCTACAGTGGTTTCCAGGTAGGCTATACTCGCGATGTCGCATTATGAAATATGCGTGAATTCTTCTGCAGTGACACACAAAACGTTTCATCATGCCCATATTGAGTATTAAACATTCAATACTTATAGGATAATATTTACCATAACTAGTAGGAGAACAGAAACGTGCCGCGATAGTGAGCAAACTGTTAACCAAATGTCAATGCACACATTTTATTTTCTGTATGACAGTGCTATTACTCATAGCTTATTTCTATGCGGATTGTACTGTACTTCAGGGATGTCTTTTTTGTGATAATTCTCGCAATTGGACACAAAAAGAAATACAGGTGTGTATGTGTGTGGAACGTGATCTCACAGCTCAAGTCAGTATTTGACGTTCATGTGCGTGTTTGAGAGAAAGAGGGAGATATCCAATGATAATCAGCCGTGGGGATCCTTTAAATGCATTGGTCTTTATAATACCCCGACATCAGGAAGTCAATAACTACACAAGAGGTGTCCAATAGGTAATAAAAGTGTTGCAAACCTGGGTGATTTTCACAATAAAAAACAATACAATGCATTTTGTCTTAGCTGTGGGAGGGGCAAGGCAGAGGTGATCCACACAGAATGTGACGTTGTAGTCCTTCATTAGAATCGTTAATTTCATTGTATTTGAGCTATTCTATAAACAACAGCAGATATACTGCAAATAGCCCCTACACCATACGGGATATTCCTCGCTGAAATGTTTAGAATTAAAAAGCATCCATGTCGCCACCAATACCTGTTCACCTGCATTGTGGCTATTGGCTCTTTTGGAACATTTAGTTGAAGTGCATACATGAAAGACCAATTCGTTTGAAAGGAATTTATGCAGCTGCTCAGTCTAAACCTGGATATATCCTTAATCAAGTAATGTGACTGCAGTTTAGTTGCAAGGTTAATGGTCACCAAGAAATTATAATTCCCTGGAAGAGACACCAGTTGATCCAACTGAGAAAGCACTTGAAGCCTGTTCTAAATGACCTCCAAAAATGAACCATTTCAATACCATTTCAGTACAGCATTTCAAAGTAACCCCTTATTAATGTCTAATAACAAAATAACATTTCAATAATATTTTATCGTGTGTAGGTTTAGGGTGAACCATGTTCACATCAATATCTGAACAATTCTGAGCATAAAGGCTACAGGCCTCAACCACACTGATTTATTCATAAAAACAATCATTTCATCATTACCGATGTATACTAATCAGGCAAGAGCGTTTATCTAATGGTAATGACCAATCATTCATATCGTTTTTAATAAAGAGTTTTCAAACTAAAAAACATAATTTTCCTCGCCAGAGCCATTTTGCGGGTCATACAACAGGCGACATTTACCATGCTACACAGCACTGACGTTTTTCCGTTGTATTTGGTGTCATTCTGTAACTTTAAAACAACAAGCCTATCTCATTTCTTCTCATGGTTATTTTCCATCCAAATAATACATGCTCCACAGTGACTTGAATGTCTGCAATGTATACACTGTTGAACATTGTAATATACAACTGCTGCAATATTTTGTTATATATATAATTAAACAAATTCAAACCAGACTTGGTAACTTTGTCGAACGTGATTTTCTTTAATTTAATTATTTATTTATTTGATTAAGTTCGCGCGTGCATTCAAACCGTATACAAAAAAGCAAGTAGTCTTACATTCCCAATTAGCCCTACAAACTAGTGTGATTTGCTGGTTCTAGATGACATGATACAGAGATAGCCCACAAACTATGAGACACTGAAAAAACGCACGCATATCAAATCCTGAATTTCCTCTGACACGGTTTAACACACTACACTCAATGTTCTGAGAAACTCGATGTCTTTGCTTCACAGTTAGCTAAACGATGGTCTCAGTTCCAACACATACCCATAGGCAATGAACCTTGGCACAATGCATGCACTAAGAGGCGTTGGCTACCTTTTCACTGTGCATATGACTGTGGTGGCCTTGTCATGACTTCATCAAGCTTATTTACTTCAATTTATTATACAGATCTACAAAACTATCCGAACGTATACACGTAGGCCTATTAACTTATTACTTGTCTTTTAAAACGACTACAGCCTTATGAAGCACTGCCATGAACTTCTCTAGCCTGAACACTGGAACACTAAATCTTAGTTTACGTACTCCTCAGCTAAAACAAAGTATGTGTACATTTCTATTACGTCCACTAGCCAATAAAAATAATATTACTATTCCAGACATTCAACTTTAACTTTACGCACATCAGACTGCAATGGCTATACGCACCGTTAATCACCAAAGTTGCACTTACTTTCTCAGTCTGCGCAAGAAGCATCACTGCAGCCCTCATCAGCTATCAGAAATCATCCCGGATAGGAGACATGCTGTGTGGGACCAGGCGGACAGTCCCCCAAATATCGTCCCTTCGTTTAAAATTGCCGCTTATACTCACTCAGTTCATTAGGCGTGCTTCGGTTGCTCTGAGTAAAGCCTGAGCATATTCCAAGCACATGAGAGGGAGAGATTCAGAGGGAGGGAGGGGTAAGGAGTAAGAGAGAACTTTCCCATAACGTCTAAAGGACCAAATAGAAATTGCAGAGCTCTGAATCTCCGAGAGTGCCAGCCAGCAAGTTATTTTTTTCCGGATGGGGGGGGGGGGGTGTCCATATTTCTGTGTGAAAACGGACGTGCTTTGGAACTCAAACAAGTTCCCTCGCTCTTTTGTTGTACACGAACTGAAGGGGCATTGTTCGTCTTTTTGCGTGGACTCTCCCGGGTTCCCAGACCAGGTTATGAAGCGATCGCAGTAGGTAATGATTTTGCAGCCGAACCTCCTTTAATGTTTTAGGGTTTTTTTTACACACAGAACGCTTTAACAGCCCTTCAGACCAAAGGGGGCAACATCTATGTTCTGTACAATCCCAAACCACCATTGAAGTAGGTCAGTTATGAATTAAAATGTAGCCTACGTGGAAAATATGTTATAACTCCAGTAATAAGGTATTTGGGTTGGCTACTTCAACTTTCACCTTAGAATTGTTAATTAATATTATACACCCACCCTATGACGCGTCCCCTCTCTCTTTTTCTCCCTCTCTACCACTTTTTCTCCCTCTCTCGCTCATTCACAGACAGAAACACACCTGTACCAGTGATGTACCAATTGAACCTTTGATCATTCAATTGAGGAGGTCTAGCTCCAACAGTAAGAGAAGCAAAATGTAAACCACACTTTGAGACCAGGTAGGCTGCAAAATCAGTCAAGCCTATACACCACGCCAGTATTAATATTGATACTAACAAGCGACAACAAGCAATTCAATTAAACCAATTGTAATTATTATTATTATTATTATTGTTATAGCTCTCCATGAGATTCAAATCATTAAATAGTTTGGGGGGAATATAGCATGTAGCAACATTTCTTGAGAAATACTATATCTAAACCTATCGTGAAAAGTAATTTACTGCACATATTTTTTGTCTTTCCCCTGGCTAATTGCAGGCGCATCTATCTGATTCACGCGGATTCACGTTTGGGTTTAACAGCTAGGTCACGTTCAATGACGTAGACAAGCATATCAGCTACGTGCAGCCATATTTAAATACATCAAGGAAATTAGTGCATCAAAATATGCAAATCCAGCTTACATAGTCTGTCTAGCCGCTGCCGGAGTAATTTCCCCCCACCGGTTCTTGGGTATTTGATTGCCGTTTTGAAAGCGAACATTGTCTTGTTTGTTTTTGACGAAGCTCCGAGCGGGTGTGAGCGGTGCAGATGGAGAAAATGAAGTGAAGAAACCAAGGGTTCTGCCTGGGAAATCGCCCATGCATAATGAAACCACTCGCTCCGACATTCTCAATGCTTCGACGCTGTTGGTTCCAGCCTGCGTATTATTTGTAATATTGATGCATATGTAAAAGGTATATTTGCATTTGCTTTACTTTTTTATGCTTCGTTTTGCATTCTATTACTTTTGGTTTAGTTGGTGATGATTGCTATGCGTATTTATATGTGATTACGAGCAGCTACACGAATACATAACCTTACGAATCATACACATATAACAGTAAACAACATAATGGAAAGTGTATTAGTTTGTTAAGAATGTGAAATAGTCAAATATAATGTTGTTTACCTTGGAAAATGTATGAACAAAGCTACTTGTCAAACTATAGAACAGATTCAGTACGACTATAATGCCGAGGATATGTTCTTATTTAAACTCGAATGATCTATTTTAAAATGTTTCAATGTATTTATATACTCCAAGCAGTGTGCTGTAGATTGTGCTTGGGAGTAGTTTACATGAAACCTTTAGGATCACGGTATATGAAATGTGAATTTGCTGGATATAAGTAGTTAAATGTTAAGTGTTACCGCACCTTAGGTTTCTTTAAAGGCGACATTTCCTCCGTATAGGCTGATGATGCGTACACAGCTCAGGCAGCGTTTACGAGAGCGCGCGCGCGGCCACAACACCACCCAACCATGCACAAACACGCACGCACACACACACGCTCACAAACACACGGAAAGAAACGCTGACTTGTTAACCGTTGTCTTGAAATAGCAAGTCGAACTGTTACATTTTCCGTAGCTTATTGTCGTTTTGTTTCATCACAAAAAAGGTTGCATATTTAGTATTTTGCCTGTTTAAAATAAAATCGCAAGGCGTCGTCTAAAGTAAATGAGACACGTTAAACTTACCCTTATATTTTACATAACCATTCAAATCTTCCTGGGCTATGCACGCGCTCTCAATCAAGTCGACGCCAATTGTCCAGCCCAACTTATTGCGCGAGCCGGTTGGAGATGCTCTAGTCCCTACTCGTAACTCAGCCTCCTCGTCAAGTGAACCTTGCTCCCGAACCGCTCGTCTGATGTGTCACCCAATAGAAGTGGTCAGACGTGCACACGTAGGCTAAAGATTTTTCCCTCCAAACGGGACACATGCTGTCATGGACATGCAAGTTGTTTGGCTTGACACAGGCTAAATCATAGTCTACAGCGTTCTAAGATTATTGCACATCATTTGCGCTCGTCACTTATAAAACCAAACCACCATTTTGCGAATTTCTATGATCAATCTAAAAGTGTGACGCACTAGGACCAATACGTAATGTGAGGAATGTCAGCTATGTGACCTAGATAAGTCTGGAGGTTCGTTCCCAGTCACCTTAATAACAAGTGTGATACTGATGCTGACCGGAACATGGTCTATAGCAATATTTCGTAAAAACATGAACTTGAACGTTATTCATTTTTTTATACATAAATAAATTAACTATATTTCGCATTAACATGTGCAAACATGTCTAATAGAAAGTCACGGACTACTGCACTTGTGCCAGTAACACGTTGACCTTAAATGGCTGAATGTAAATGATTGTGAAGAAATTGCGGTTGAGAAAAACAGACGGCGGTTGAGATTTATAACTGCATAGGCTCGGATAAAAAGTAGTGTAGGCCAATGCTTGAAAGTTACATTTTCGGTCTTAATAAAGTCATAATATCGAGGGGGTACAGGTCTTCACAATTCTTCGTTATCATAGTATAGGCGACCGGGAATAATATCACTGAGTATTTCCAAATATTTTCTATGACTCATGTACGATCAGCCTACAGTGGAAAACAGGGAATTTGTTTGAAGCCACTCGCACTATTTTAAATTAAATTAAATCTCTTTCGGCTGATTGAAGAATATTAGCTGTTTTAATTGTACCTACTATCTGGACCGTTATTGTGTTTTCTGAGAATAATTGACGATTTTTTTGCTTGATTGCTGTCCGTTATAACAAAACGAAAAAACGAAATGCATAGCATTTAATACTTTATCGTAAAACATATATAATCTCTAGAAAAATAATGTTATTGAACGTTATGTATTTTAATTAATTAATTAGGTCTGTGCGTGCGTGTGTGTGTGTGTGTGTGTGTGTGTGTGTGAGAGAGAGAGAGACAGAGATAGAGAGACAGAGTGAAAGAGAGAGAGGTTGCGAATGTGAGTTATATTTAAAAACACACAAACAAGCTATTATAATTATTACCATCACTGTTATAATTCTTAGTCTTCATGGCTATTATAACTATTATATATCAGTGTGTTATTAGTATTTGTTAGTATTTAATACGGGGATTGGCTACACTGTAACGTCAGTATACTCAACATAAAAATTTAACGCCGAAAAGAGCCTTTAGGATGTCTTTAGAAGGGAATAGATTATTTGGCAAATATTAATTGATACTTGCGAGGTGGGAGTGTTGATGTGTGTTGACACAGATTGTATTGTGGATTTGGAAGGTGATGACAATGGGAAGAGGGGTTTTGGTAGTTAATAAATAGCGACATCTAGTGGTTACTGTGGGGAAATTGCGTTTTGAAGGCCGCTCATTAGTTACTCATTTTACTATCATTTCGATTATTTCTTCTTTGTAATTTAACGAAATCAGGACTGCAGAAAGTCATTTAAATATTGACATTTTAAAATAACGAAAGAATTATGACCGAATAAATGTTTAAATGTATGCAGCAAACACATCTACACAAACATAATAGACTTTACTAGCCAACAACACATCATTTATCTCTTAGAATGTCATATTTTTCTTCCTCAAATTAAAGGGAAAATACGACAATAAGTGTTTTGCAATAAACCTGAATGAAATAACGTAACATACCATTTCTCACTATATTTCTTAGTTCTTAGCATGTCTTGACTTTGTGCTTTTTTAGACATATTTTCGATAATAGATTTATTTTAAAAGACTTGTCCCTGCGTGTTATCTTGTTATTTTTAATACTACTAATATTACTATGTTATTTTTCAAGAATAGATTATTTGAATTGCAGACTTTTACTCGGCTAAGATTTCTATTGTGTTATGCACGTGTACAAGTTTAATTAGTCGTAAATGAAATAATATTGTTATCTTCTTTAATTATAGCATGCCTTATTGGGTACATAAATTATTTTCGATCCGTTATTCCTGTCTGTAACATATTAATTAGCTTAGGCTACATAAACAAATGTAACGTGTGCAAGCAAATTCACATATTACAATTAAGGTTTACTTTATCTTTTTAGACCATGAAGAATATTATTAGTTTACGCCCTTTAGCGGTCAGGATACAGGCATGCGGTGTTACCCAGTCCTACAAATAGTGCCCCTACCTAAGTACACGGTCACCTGAAGTTGTACGCGGAACAAACCGAATCCGGGTCAGGAACATTTGTGTGTAACAACTAATCCGTTCGCTTTCATTTTTGTAGTTGCCTAGGTTTACGCATAATAAATCTAACTCAGTGTTATGTGAATGATGTTAAGGACGTAATAAAATATACAGCAAAGTAGTTCAAATTAAAGGTTTCAGCTGTGAACGATCCTTATTTTTTATAATTTAATTCGATGTACACTGTGTTAAATTATTGTACTCGGACGGAGTTCATATTATAACAAAAACACATGGCGGCAATTTGAGACAAAACTCTTAACGGTGTTTGCTTATAGCCATTTCTAGAATGGCATTTCAACTGTTTTGTAGGAATGGCGTGAAAGTTTAGTTTTGTTTTCAGACCACGTTCACAAAGTTTTATGAATCATTTGTAGTGGCCTAATTGCACTTTGCCCGCTAGAGGGTTATATTTGTTCAAATGTTCCGAACTCAAATCCATTTTAGATCTACTTTCTCAAAATAAGATGAATATGACAAAGCACCGATCCAGCCATGATTTAACTGCTCAAGATATTATATTAATGCGTCTTAATAATAGGCTGTATATGCTACCAGTTATTCGATTTAACAAGATAGCGGACCTTTTATTTAGTTTTTGTTGTTGTTGTTTTCATAGCATATGCCCAGGATAATATATGTTCATGGTCAAAATGTATCACTGGCAGTAATGACGTTATTTTAATGTTAAGTGATACAATCTGTGGCTGTAAATGTCAAATAAAAAGTCTGCAATTTGAGTTACCATGACTCAATGCCAAGATTATGTGCTGGGCTATAACAAATAATCCCGAAACGTAATAGTCATGTTTCAATGTCATGTCATGCTTGCTGTAGCTGTTGAAATAAACGGCACCATGTAAGATTCTCACCATCATTATCCGCGGTTATTGTTGATTTGTCTGCTGTAAATTGTTAATCATAAACTGTTAACGAAATTACCTTTATATGAAAGATACATGCCTTCATGTTGGATCTACTATGTTAAGGTATCAAGGTGAAGGGCAAACAGTATACAGAGAAATGGACAAACACAATGAAGTCACACCAGAACATCAGGGTAACTAAGAAAATCAGTAACTTTACTGAATTCTCTGAAAAATACAAATACCCTTTCCCCAGCAGAATATACTTTTATTTCAGGTTCCAGGTTATTTCATTACATAGACTACAACTGAATCAAGTCCTTTGAGATACAAAGATGTGGTTTTAATTTAATAACATCTTATCTTCAGTTGGCGACAAAGGCCAGCTTATGCCGCTGAAAGCCGCTCCTGCGTTTCAAACACTAACTTCAGACCTCCACAATTTTCAAATTTATACAAGCTACATTAGATACTAAAGACTAGTGAGTATTTCTAGCTATTCATCTTTATATATATATATATATATATATATATATATATATATATATATATATATATATATATATATATATTATGGTAGTCTAAAAGACAACTACAAACAACGTGGAGCTATCAAAGAACCCCAAGTGAATAGAGTTTGCGAGCTTAAACAATGGTATGATATACCAGATGACTGTACAAGTCTATGGACTCCCCGTTCTGGAAGTGACTGATTAAAAGAATAGCTGAGGTACTGTGAGGGTTCCTTAGAGCGGAGGTAGCCTAGCGGTATTATAGGCTAAGACAGAAAAAATTACAACTGATCAACAGGTGAAGAAATACAACAGCTTAAAATCCATAACTGAAATAAAATATTAAATCAAGCACGTCTTTGGTTACACAATGTCAATAAACGCCACCTAGACCTCAAAAAGCACACTACATAAAGATGTAGATTTCCGCGTTTGTTTTTACCTAATTAATGTGGCAAGTGGCACAAAAAGCTAAGTAACTCAACCAGCTATGAACAAAAGTAGAATTTGGAAAACATGCTTTTCCATGACAAATACCCAATGAATATACCCAAAATTACACATATTTATTTTTTTGATTGAAAATGCAGTTCACATGGAAATGCATTAAAAAAATAGGAAATTAGCCAATGACACTAAAGATAACACCATTTGGACATGCAATGGTATTTCAAACCTCTTACCAGTTTGACACCAGAACAGTATGAAATCTGACCAGTTCAAATTGAAATGGGAAACCAATTGTACATTTCGAGCAAATGCTTTTATTGTTTTTTTTTTCAATGCTTGCAATAACCATAAATGAATGTGAAAATAAAAGTTGAATAATATTACAACACAAAAATGCCACTGGCTTTGGTTTCTCCACACATATGCTGCCTGAAATATCATGTTTTTTTTCTCAACCTTTTGTACTGAATTAAAAAAAGAAAGAACACGTTCGGGGCTCTGCCCCTGTTTCTGACTACACAGACTGTATACAGTCACAACATAGTGAACTTTTGCATGAGATATGCACATAGAAATACCATAACAACCGAGTGACAGCAGACTGAGGAGTGAGAGGCAGAGAAAGAATGTGGCTAGTTAATGTTTTTTCTTTTTTTAAACAAGTTGTATTAGTCTGAATCCAACCCTTGTGCTTTTCATAAACCAGCGTGTAAATTTTCCCTACAACATCATGTTTGAATACTTGATGTTACAGTGCTCATGTGGGGGCAGGGGGACGTGGTACATTGAGCTGGCGACTCGGGTCGAGTGTAGCACCACACCTGTAGATTAACGGTTTACCACCCGTGTACTCAACAGCTCCATCGTTTGACACGGAGAGAATTTGGAACTTTCGAATAAATATTTGAATCGGGACTCGTGTGGCGTGTCCAGCACCGTGTTTCACTGGGATGATTGGCAAAATATTTTGTTTGTGAGAACATTAAATAAAATGGTCAAAATATACAGACTGTAAGTCCCATCAAAGAGGATGTTGGAGGATATCGCTGAATCTTAACTATGAGGATCATGAAACATGCAAAGATTGTGTGAAACATGTTCATTTCACATGCCGCATGTCATTCACCTGTCTGGGCATCAATGCCCCAGATCAAATCCCACATGGTCTCCTCAAACACGTTGAATGTAGACATGGGCACCTCTGTTAAGCTGGTTCTCATGGATCCACTAAATATGCCTCTGAACAGCACTGTCTAAGGCTCAAATAAAACCAACAAAAAACTGACAAAATGTGCAACTGCACATAGGAAACTCCACTAAGAAAAAACCCCACAAAAAACATTATTATATATATTTATATATTAGAAAGCTATACACAAGCATGTTAATTTCACAGATTTTTTTTAAAGATTCTTAATATTATCATTATTATATATAATTAGAAATACACGTTTAAAAACGAAACCTCTACAAAGAGAAAACAGTTCAGCAAAGCATGGGTTCTCAGTCTGTTTTCATGGCTTAGGGTTTGAACGCCCAGTAATTACTTTCCTCCTTAGACTATCTGTCTCGTATTAGCAAAGCTATCAAAAAACACATTCTGGCTTATAGAAACTACAAAAAGCCACAAAAATGCTTTGCATTGTATTCCTTTCATATGAAAATATAAGCAAGTGTATCGTACAATTGTATTTTGTAATACTGAGTATCTATTACCAGACCCAGGGTTTCTTGATTACAATAACATGGCTCTTGGGTAAAAGGGTGGTCCTATCAATGTGCTCCACATTTCTTAAGGAGCTCTGTGTTTAGCATGGTTTCGCTTCCTGGTTTCTCTCATCTACCAATGGGCCTGCGGGTATACCTGTACAATCGTTCAAATGTTGCATATTAGCTATCCTTTTGTGTATGAATAATCTGTAATATCTGGCAACTTTTGACCCCTCCCCTTTGCCCCCTGACCCTCTATTTACATAAATACGTTGAACCTGCAACATGACATCATCTATTGTAACATACATTTTGCAAGGGAGAACTGCGGAGAAAGGTAGCAATGATGTTGACTCTGTACACATGTATTGGTGGACCAACTCAAGTGCTAGGCGGTTCATTCAGCAACACACACTCTCCCGGTTTATCCGCTAGTCACTGATTATCACTGAGGCAAGTTGTAAGTACTTTACAAAACAGAGTACCTGACTTTTTTTTTGTTATTTATCAATATGCATATATGTACACATATACACGTGTAATTATATATGCATAATTGTTTTTTTCAAACACTGCAAAAGTAATGCATAGTTCCCCACCAAGAAATTCCCCCTAACCCCAACCAACCAATACCCACATCCCACCCCCCAATCCCCGCCGAGTCCAACCCTGCTGCTTTATAGAACTTTAATATGTATAGCACATACACACTCTGCAAAAAGGAAAAGAAAACACTACAGTTACATCTAAAAGAGGGTGCGCCCACTTCCTCCAGTGAGACGGACAGAGGGACAGAGAGGAAGATGGCCTTGAGCGCCTGGAGGTGAGTGACGTGCGGTGACATCACGGGCATCGGAACGTCGCGACCTCGCAGCGTGAGCAGGGCTCGGGCGCGACGGCCAACCCCGGGGCGGGGCGGGGGTCGGGGGCGTGGCTATCATGTGGCCCACCCCTCGGACAGGCGCACGCGTTTGACCGACGGGCTCTCGCGCTCGTCCAGAGCGGGCCGGGACAGTCCCAGCGGGGAGTGGAACTCATTCCGGTGCTCGTCGCGGTCGCTGCCCTCGTGGGAGCTACTGCAGCTGCTCAGGCTGTCGACGGGGGAGCGTCCAGAGTCCTGGCGGGACGACGCGTTCTGTTGCTGTTGCATACCGTAGCCCCCTGGTGTGCTGCTGGTGCGATCTCTAGGAGGAGAGACAGGTTCGGACTTGATGTGCAGGCTTTGAGCAGAAGGCAGGGACAGATTTGAACTCTGACATAAGTGATTGCTATTGCAATTTCTGTAGGAAGGAAAGGAAATGCAGGGGGTTACACAGCGATGAGACATGGTCAGGAACACACAGCATCGACATAGGAACACACACGCTTAACGCCGATTCCAAACCCAACATCCCAAATCAAAATGAACCAGCGGTTAACATCTCAATATGTATTAGTATTTTTCTATGTGGTTCAACCGACACATTTTATTTGAATCAATCCCTCCTCCTTTGACCTGTAGCCAGCTAGTGTAGCTAGGCTAAAGTTGCCCGCTACATGGTCTCAGGCACGTCCTTCAGCACTCACCCTAGCTGACTGAGGGCGGAGTGCTGCATGTTCTGGAGGTGTTGCTGTTGCCATCCGCTCATAGAGCCAAGGTGGAGGGAACTACCACTGTTGAAGCCTGACAGGGAGGACAGGTCTGCACTGCTCAGAGAGTATTCTGCAAAACACAGACATAAAACAGTTGGCCAAAATCGGTCCGAGGCAGTTCAGTATGTAAAGTGCTTAATTCGAAATAAGGTCAGAAGAATGATAATCAATTTCATCGATGTACGTTTTGCACCGCACAAATGTAGATGTCAGTGAGTTACAGTATAAGCGGGTGAGGGAGTGTTGTAGTGACAGACCGGCCGTATTATGTGTGAGCAGCACCACCTGCTGTTCGGTTAGTGTAATGACATCCTTTAACATCACATGATGAGGCCAGGTTTCAGGGCATTTCACCTACTGACACTTGATTTCTCAGCCAAATGCATCACGCTTATATTAACTATAATCTCAGGGAAGTCCTGCCTGTGTGTAAACCTGTTTCAAACCTGTAGCAAACAATGGTATCTGTGTGCGAGCAATTTATGTAAATACACGGTACGTACAGTGTGCATAAGAAAGGCTGCGTACGTGTGTGTGTCTGTGCGTGTAGAACTGGTGATGAAGCAGTGGTACCTACCAGTACCGTACGAAGTAGATATGGCTGATGGGTAACCGCCCATTCCTTGCCCTGGTAGGGTGGGTGTTGCTACAGAAACCACAGGGGTGGCCAATGACTGTGCAGACTGGGAGTTGTTTATTCTCTGGTTCTATGTGGGTAAGAAAAACAGAGGCGGGAAAGCATGAGTGCCGTCACAAAGTCAGCACCAGAAAAAAAACCGATTAAAAAACCCTTTTTTCCCCTAGCTCCACAGATGCTAGAAAAATGAACAAAGATGCCAGCTTCTTGGAAACTAATCACTTGACATGCGGCAATGCTGAACCCTGCCAACCCTATCATTTACCACCCCTTCTGTGGACTTGCCGTCGCTATAGTAACCCTGTCGGTCTCCACGGCAACAGAAACAGCAATGGTTGGGAGAGGCAGTTTACTGTGGCTGGGTTAGTGCAGAAAGGATGTCGGTTTGGTGCCAAAATAATATTGTTCCCTTTGTTGCATTTAATTTCCCGGGTCTGCGTGAAAAGAAGCGTGTATAGTAAGGTGCCATGCAACAGCCCGGAGTCCAACAGGGGGAAGGGGTTGACATAGTGAAGGCGATGAGAGGAAAGATGAGGGGAATGCAATGACTCAGACACACCACTAGGTGTCACCCTGGGCCCTGGGTAAACATTCCCCATCCCTACAACACGTCCAGCCGATTGCTTGTGGTGAAGTTACAGTACTGCAGTAGCCCCTGCGTGAAAACTTGGATCACTTTACCTCACTACACAGTAAACGTCATCACTGACCTGACATCTATTAGAAGCACCCGAGCTACTCTCAGGGAGATATGTCTTAGCTCAGTCAGGTTGATTGTTGAAGTGCAATGACTGGTCCCCATTCTGACTGAGTGGGGATGGTGGATGACATCGGTGGTTTGGGGATTTTTATAATTTTTTACAAGCCCACTTACCAATAGCAGATCAACATCCTCAGACTGAGAGCATTAAAGGGGGAGGGCGATAAATTCAAATTAGTTTCACTGGATGACGGAAGCGGCCAACTGTGGCTTGTAGAAGCCATGCAACTAACCAGGATGAACTATTACTACAGTTCTACACTAACAGTCTAGCATGATGCAATGGCAGCACAGGTACAGTGTGGGACACTTTATGTACAGTCTGCCACTGAAGACTAACACCCCAAACCCACCATTGAAACACACACACAGTAAATATACTGACAGGACAAAAAGAAAAAGTACACTGGGTTAAAATGGGAATAGGACATGATTGGAGCTGGGGCTAGGATTCCAATGGGAATTGGGCTGGACTGGGGCTGGGATTACAATTGGAATTGGGCTGGACCGGGGCTGGGATTACAATGGGAATTGGGCTGGACCGGGGCTGGGATTACAATGGGAATTGGGCTGGACTGGGGCTGGGATTACAATGACAGGGCTGGACTGGAGTTGGACTGGGACTGATGTTTGACTAGGACTGGGGTTGGACTGGGACCGGGGTTAGACTGGGAGTGGGGCTGGGGTTGGGACTGGAGTGGGGTTGGACTGGGACTGGGGTTGGACTGGGACTGGGGTTGGACTGGGACTGTGGTTGGACTGGGGCTGGGGTTGGACTGGGACTGGAGTAGGGTTTGGACTGGGATTGCTGATAAAGCAGAAGGTAACAAGGGATTGAAGGACTCACAATGGAGGGCATGTTGTTCTTGGCTCCAGGGGGGATGAGCACACGCAGGTCAGGCTTTCGGTTGTTCATGCCCAGGTTCATTGGCGGGGGTGACTTGGCCTGCATGCTCTTGTTCATGCTGCCCGGAGAGACCAGCAGACCGGGTGAGTTACGATGGTGGCTGCCGTAGCCGTTTCCTACAGAGAGAAGACAGAGAGGGGCCGTCATTATACTGTGTTCCTGCATCCTACACGATGTCATAAGAATACTGCAGCCAGTTGTACTGAGAATACTGTTGCTTCTGCAAATATGAGGTGGCAGTGCTCCTGTCCAGAGATAGAGAGAGGGGGAGAGAGGGAGGGAGGGAAAGAGAGGGAGAGAGAGAGGTCACAATGACCCAGACAGACCAATGACAGTGAGTCTAATAACAGAAAAGATTTTCCTATCTGCCTGATTTGTGAGGACTTGTGTCCTTTCTCAGAGGAATATCGCTTCCATCCCCCGTCACTGTCAATCAGGCTACACTGCATCCATCCATGTAAAAACATCACGTTAGGGCCTTGGTGACCACATACAGATGGCACCCAGCATTTGGGCATCAGCCCTAAACACGTGTTGCCTCCTTCACACAAAGACCTTGCCTTAGGATAGACACTAAACCCACGGTCTTCCTCTGACAGAAACTCCGACCGACTGACTGACTGACAGACCGACTGACTGACTGAGAGACAGACTGACTCGTGGACTGAAACAGTTTGGCACCAACACCACACAAACCAGCATGGTACCCTCTAAGCAACACGACATTAAATAAAGGCATAGCAAAAGAAAAACAGAGAGAGAGAGAGAGAGAGAGAGAGAGAGAGAGAGCAGAACTCTTTCTTTTTACCCCAGTCCTGCTCCTACCCCCATTCGCTGGGGTAATGCAGAATGCTGTATGGACGTTTCCCACTTGAAAGACAGGCAGGAATTATATGTTAGACATAAATTAATTCCCGAATCATATACTTCAGGGGAAAATGAGTCGCAGATGTCTTCCTGGGCAATTTCCCCCGCTGATCTTTGTTTAATTTGAGAGCGAGGTTTTTGTTTGGAAATGAAAAGTCTCGAAAGCCCAATTTGAACAATCTGAAGAGTAAACGACTGCTAGCGTTAAAGGAAAATCAGGCTGTCTGACAGAAAAAACGCTAAAACGGCGTGCGTATGTGGGTGTCTGTGAGTGTGTATGTCTGTCAGTATGGGCTTGTCTGTGAATGTATGTCTGTGGGCGTGAATGTGAATGTGTAGGTCTGTGGGTGTGTGTGTGGGTGTGTGTGTGTGTGTGTGTGTGTG
>JACXGJ010005889.1:0-36917 GCA_016801105.1 Esox niger | reverse complement strand
AACGTCACAAACAACTACGCATACCACACTCACCCAAACGTCACAAACACCTACGCATACCACACTCACCCAAACATCACAAACACCTACGCATACCACACTCACCCAAACATCACAAACAACTACACATACCACACTCACCCAAACATCACAAACACCTACGCATACCACACTCACCCAAACATCACAAACAACTACGCATACCACACTCACCCAAACATCACATGAACTTCTATGCATACCACACTCACCCAAACATCTCAAACAACTACGCATACCACACTCACCCAAACATCACAAACACCTAAGCATACCACACTCACCCAAACATACGAACAACTACACATACCACACTAACCCAAACACCACAACTAGCGCAACACCTCCAATACCTCTGAATGCAAACGCATACAGAGGTGATAATTCCGCTAGAACTACAAGACACTGAACTACAAAGCTGATTGACCAACGCAACTTATCACCAGTCAATCATTGGCACAACAGTTTCCTTCACATTACTTAGAAATATCCAGCCTCAGTTGTTTGCTGTGACGCACAAAAAAAAACACATCTTCAAACCGAGAAAGGTGCAACGAGGAGCCGTTCATACAGTGGCTCATCTGAGCACAGCTTCTTCTCTCCAGGAGAGATCACAACAGAGAGAAAATACAGAGAGCCCTATGAGATTTCAGTTCAGCAGGATTAGGGGTCTGATCTCTATTAATAGATACTTATATCTCCCTATAGAGATAAGAGATTATTAAGAGATACTACCGTGATCTCTAAATAACAAACTAGATAATGTCCCTGCAACAACACCTGCCTGATGGGAGAAGAGGATCGCTGGGCTGTTGACTGACACTCCCCTCACACCCCCACCCCAATCTTCAGTGCTGGAGCAGCAGCAGCAGACAAATGGGTCTGTATTTTTGCATGCGGACAGGCAGGCTGCTCTCACCCTACTAACCTGGTAGCCATGTAGACCCAGCTCTGATGCGATCAGCCTCTTTTCATGCTTCATGTAACCAACAGAGCCATGGTCAGGGAAGAGTAGGAGGAAAGGGATGGTGGAGGATGGATTCCGGAGCATTCCATCCAGATGAGATGAAGCAGAGAGAAGAGAGCACAATCGTTCCTTATGGACAGTACTGAAGCTGGTGCACGGTCTATTGCTATCTGCTCCCTGCCTTCCTCCCTCTCTCTCCCCCTTTTTCTCTCTCTCTCTCTCGCTCTCTCTCTCACACACACACACACACACACACACACCTCTTTTATGTTCCCCATACATTTGTCAGCTCCTCCGTACGACTGACTAGTGAGCCTACCATCCCTGTGTTCATGCAAGGAATACATCACTTGTTTTATCCAGTATTCTCTGGCACACAAACTAACAGAGTCGAAGAGGGAAAGAGAGTGTTTGAGTGAGAGAGAGAGAGCGAGAGACAGGGAGGGAAAAAGGGGCAAAAAGACAGAGTTGTAGCTTCTACTTTGCATTCTGCCACTGCTTTGGGCTCTGAGCCTGCTCTATTATTCATGCTTTTCATGAATGGAGAGTCTGACATCACCTGCACTCAGGTCATTTTACATCATGGGTTCTTTTGAATCAAAAAAACATTACCCACAAGGCCCACTGCGCTGAAACAGAACACACTGAGAAACATTATGCAGACAGTATAGTCCACACAAAAACATTATAAAACACATAATACAAAGGTTTTTAATTCAACCTTAAACGTAGTAGGAAATTAGTCAATCAACTTGGAAAATCTGTTGACTTTAGACAACCAAAGCATATGTTTCTATATATGATACTCTTCCTGTAAAATACAGCGTACTTTATATTTTATTGCTCCATTTTACAGCTCCTGGTGGTGCTCCAGCACCACCAGTAGCTGTTGAGGAAAGCAATTAAATAGTTTACCTTGGCTTGATATGCATAACAAGGTCATGTATCAGCCAGCATAACTAGATTAACAAATGTATGAAAACAAACTTTTATTTCTATTAGCCTACTCTTCGTCAGGCTATATTGCCTCTTGCTGCTTCAGTGGGCTCGACTTGAGTGGTTACATTGAAATGAAGAGCATCCAAAAATACCTCAGGCAAAGTTGTCATGTACAAATTATTTATTTGAAAATATCTTGTTAGGTCCAACATCTCAAGCGGAAACCTTTACATATGAGTTCCCTGAAATAGGTTTTATCCATTGCTATTGGAAACTTTGAGAACTGTCTAACAGTGACATACATTTTCTCAAGTAGCCTAAGTGCCGATAAAGTGGATTTAAAGCCCCAAAAGTATACAGTAAATACCCCTGTTTTGAGTTTGTTTGGTATTTCTCGGCACCCTCTCGGAAAGTGGACCTGGCAGCATATTTCATAACATGAAATTTTAATGAAAAAATATAATACACACACAATAACCTAAGTCTCTATAAAATATTTTTTGAAAAGCAATCACATACAGCTCTGGAAAAATTAAGAAACCACTGCATCTTTTTCTTTGCTTTCCAGAAAAGTTGAAAAGGAAATTTTAAGTGATGAACAGAAGTGTTCAATTTGCAGTGGTCTCGTAATTGTAACCCCTCTGTTCCTCATTCAAAACCTTCCTTTCCAACTTTTTTTGGAAAGGAAAGAAAAAGGTACAGTGGTTTCTTAATTATTCCGGAGCTGTAGCTGTGGTCAATTTAATGTTGATCTGATTTTCGTAGAATGTTGTTGAATGATGTGGAGTAAAGCATTTGTTAGAAATCACTATTAATGTAATGCCTGGTTTTGACATTTCCTAGACCAGGGATTTTCCTAGATTAAAAACTCAAAGGTGAACTCCTTCCCCAAATCTCGCACCGCTTCTGTATGTCGGCATGATAAAACAAGTTTTAAAAAAAATCTCCCTCAAACCAAGTTTGGGCCAGATCAAACAACGTTCTCTGATAGTCAGTGACAATGATTTAGTTGATGACGACCATAAGTGCTAAATGCTCCTCAATTCTACCTACCGCATGAACGCATTCATTGCAAATTCCAATAAATTAACGTTCTTCTTTGTATCTTGGCCATGTATATGGTAGTTAGCTAGCGATAAGATAATCATTTCTTTACTGACCAGGTCGGAATCTCAAATTAAATACTTGCATACAGTACTATACAGTACTATACTATATGCCAAAAGCTAATCCATGCATGCTTTTTCGGCTAATAAAGATCACAATCCCTTGCGCAGTAAAAGAGGGGTTTCCACAATTCTCTCGTCTTTAAAAAGTCAGTTATTGCAACCTGATTGATATTGTATTAAAAAAACTTAGTTATGCCATGAAATGACAGCTCCCCCTGTCCTTGTCCATCCGGTTATGCCACCAGTCTGGACTAGGTTTAAATAGACTCTGGGCTTAGCCCACATGCATTGAACTATTAAAATGTTGAGTCTTAATATGTTCACCCGGCACAGCCAGAAGAGGACTGGTCACCCATCTGAGCCTGGTTCCTCTCTAGGTTTCTTCCGAAATTTGGCCCTCTGAAGTTCATCACTGTTGTTGTTTGCTCCCTGGGGTTTAAGGCTGGCTGTTTTGTGAAAGAACATTGTGACAACTGCTGATGTAAAAAGGGCTTTATAAAATAAATTTGATTGATTGATTGATAAAGTTCATTTTCAGTCAAATTAGCATGGGATCAATGCTTTTGACTATTCCAATTAGTAAGATACTAGTATTACTGGCTTGTAAGCTATTAAAACAGCCAGTGGTGAAACCCATGCAGTTTATAGATGCTATTTGTGGTGGAAGTAAACTTCACAAGAAACATTAGTCAATTTAACACTACCTTATTGTGTCTAGCTAAATATTACAACATGTTTTGATGTTAATGCATGACAAAATTTTCTAATGTTGAGATGCATTTTCATGAAGAGGTAGTGTATCCCAATTGGTCCCAATACTGGCATATTAGCTATACAATATAATATGTACTTTTCTGCAAAAAAGTTATGATATTTGAAGCGAGAGTAATCTCCCAGACTGAAGACTCAACCGTGTCTATTAGCTAAATATTCTATACGTTTAAAAGTTAGCTATGGTAATGCTGCCACCTGCGTTTTAGTTTTGTGAATAAGTCTCAGTAAGAGGCCATGAATGGAAGCTACATTAGCTATGTGACCAAAAAGCGTAAACATTTCACTAAAAACGTTTAAATAAAAATTGAAATATAAAGTAATACTATTGAAATCATTGCCTGCTTATGTTTTTAGTTTTGGAAAATGGATCGTAAACTAATGAGCCAGTAAATGAAGAGAGGAGTTGCTGGAGGACCAGGCTGAGAGACAGGTGGCAGGAGTTGGAAGAAGTGGCCCAGAGAGAAGTGAGATAGTGTCTGAACCAACTAGTGAGATCTAGACACGCCCCCTAATACCCTTGACCACGCCCATTTGGAGTTTTTTTTTAATTTAAAATATTATTAATATGGGGAGGCGCCTCTAAAATTATTACATGAGGGGGCCAACATCACCTATTGCTGTGAATCAGATTCCAGACATGCCCCCTGTTGTCATTTTGAATTGTGTAGGCGGATGTTATATAAAGTATATTAGAGATGTGTCCGGTAGAGCACAGAAGAGTGGGTGTTGGGGTCCCATCTTTGCCTAGTTTTGATCCAGGAAAACCTCTGTAGACACCTAAGTGAATAAAGTAACAAATAAAAATGTCAGTCTTGAACTCTACTTAAACCTGTGTACCATAGCCTACAAGACCACAGTGCACTACAGTAGAATGATTAAAATGTAGATTTACCTGAAACGTTTTAGTGAGTCAAAATTGTACTAGTGCAGCCAGTCTGTTAACAAATGCTTCTGTCCCAACCTACTCGCAATCCAGCCATTATAATATACAGTGCTGTTTGAAAATATGTGAACACCTTTTACAATTATAGATTACTTATTTTTCATCATGAAATCTTTATTTAATCAGGACCAGTCATTTTTTTATCTTACAGAACAGCTTAATAGGAAAAATATGTATCATAATGTACCCTAGGCTGGGTCATGACAGAAAAAAATAGATTGCGGGTACAAGCGGCTGAAATGAGTTTTCTCATAAGGTTGGCTTGCGTCTCCCTTAGAGAACGGGTAAGAAGCTCAGTCATCCGTGAGGAACTTGGATTAGAGCCGCGGAGTAGAGCCGGAAATTGAAAATGTATATTTTCAATTTCCAGGTTCACTGCTGTTAGTTGTAGTTTAGTGCTATCAACTTCATTTTATGGCTTAGCAGCACTGTGTACTACTTTGATATTTATCAGGTTCTTCCTGAGCAGTCAGAGAGTATGTTGGTATTCTTGATATCATGCCATGATGTTTAATTGCGATGGAAGCTATGTTGCTTTGTGGGGTTATTGCTAAAGTCAGCAAGCCTGGGACGGTGGAGTTGGGGGTGAAGGAACTGAAAAATCTCAATTTTATGTTACTACCCATTTAATGAGCCTTCATTTTGTAGTATATCCCTTCAGATGTATTGTACCTGCTTTATATGATGTCATTTGAATACTATTTGCTGCTGCTGTTCTATTTAAACTATTCTCTCTGTTTCTGTGTCTGAGTCCAAATGTAATGCATAGGTTTGTATAGACTTGGTAAATGCTTTAAACAGACACTACCAAGAAAAGCATGGATTGGAATATGTCCACTGATAATGTAGTGGGCTAAGTGTTTGTAAAACCTCCCCCAAATCCACATGTTGGGTTAAAGCAGAGAGACAGTTTTAGAAAAGTTATTTTCTTGCTTTCTCCCCAGCCTCTTTGCATGTATTTTAACTCTTGGAACCTCAAATCTATGGAGAACTGCTATCTTTAGTACTTGTAATACAACTGTATAGTCTATTTACTTATTACATTTATCTGTAACATTAATTTGTTTACTTTTTGGAATCATCTATAACATGGGTGAAAATCCAGTTCCACCAGAGCTGTTGGGGTGGTAAAAAGAACAATTTAAATGATCATGTAATCCTTTGAAAATGAAAACATTGCAGAGAGAAACACCATGCCTCAATACCAGGGTAATTCAAACATTATCATGCCTCAATACCAGAGCAAAATCAAACAGCAACATGCCAATTTTACCTTGATGTACTATGACAAACAAAACGTTTTGATATATTCCATAAAAAAACATGATAGGTGTGGATCTAACCCTTCAGTAGGCCTTTTAATAGAAATCTGTCAGGCAGGAATGGCACAGATGGATGCTGTGTACTTGTGGCTTTTCCTTTATAACATAGCTCAGGGTCTATTATTGATAAAGCACAGGGCCCTGTGTGAATACTGGGAAACAAAAACATTACTTATGCTCCAATGCTCTTGACCGCTGTTTACGCTTAACTTCCCCAGGCCTCACTCAATACTAGGGTATACATAACAACAAAGGCCTTGTTCTTTTGAAAATGATTCTCATATAGCAGACAAAGGACCATGGACCATTATATAAGAAAGGCTGTCTCCTTTGGGGTAATTTCCATGCTTTCTAATTATCTGAAAACTTGGGAGTATTCAGAAACTAATTTTGAAAGTTTATGGAAACGATGTAGGAAATATTTTCCGAACCACGCAGATATGAAACATTGTTTACAAGGTAAGTATCCGCATCTGCCCCACATCTGACTAAAATCCAATAATAATCCACAACTGAGACAAGGTCATCATAATCCCTTCTCTTCAGACCTAATGAACAGATAAGTGCTGCCGTAGCCTAGTGTGATCCGGGCCAATAAGTTGTTGCATCCTGGTGCCTCCAAGTGAGAAAACGTAGTGGCACAAAGGTTATTCTAAAGGCCTTAAAGTATAACAACATGTTAATTATCCAAGAAAAGTTGTGGGACTCCCATTAAAGGTTTTTGAGGAAAAATATATGTGTTTACTTTATGAGGTTAGGGAGGTGAGAAATGAAACTTCTGCTAAGCAGTGCCCCTCTTGGTTACTGTTGCAACCACTGACAACATTTACTTGAGAGGCTTCAATTTAAAACGCAAATACAAGAAAAGTGATTATATAACAGGTTCCCTATAACTTCAACAGGTGACATGTCCAAATATTTTTGTCTATGTCCTTTTTCAGAAAGATAAAGTTGACAATTTATTAAAACTTTTCAATATTTTTGGTGTGCAATATGTGTTTGCATATTAAGATTAATGACCAGAAAGCCTTTTCCCCAGCTTGTTTGAACAAAAACAGATTAGACCTACATTTATATTAATAATCCCTGATATCAGCTATCTTGTGGGTGAAACAAGCAGGACATAATTTCATTATTTTACCCATTTCCTGTGTGTTTTTTTTAGCAACACACTTTTTTTGTACATACAGTAGTTACGTTTTTAGTAAGCTTTAACTAAAGCAGTGACTTTTTCTGGCATGGAAAAGTTTTTGAAAATTCTTCAGTCTCTCTACAAATTGCTCAAGTCTTATGAAAATTCCTAGGAAGATAGTAGATACTAGTAAGCCTATTACTGTCTAATAAGCTATTAAAACGGCCAGTGGCAAAAGCTATACAGTTCATAGACACTATGATGGAGGTACATTTAATAAGAAACGTTAGTCAGTTTAACACAAGGCTCATTGGTGTCTAGCGACTGCTGAAATGTGTAATGCAGTGGCGTAGTGGTTGAAGACTAAGTGCCTGAGTTCAAATCTAGCAACAACAGCAATGATATTTATACATTTTATTTGTGCAATAAAAATACGTTATACAGTATTGCGACTATTTCTGGTACATTCCACGATTCTCTCGTCTTTTCACTTGATGAAAAAGTTTGTTATCGTCACCTTTATTGATAGTTACTGTATTAATGTCATTCACGGATAAATTAAAAAAGTACGTTGTTATGCCATGAAAGAAAAAAATTGGTTATTATGCCATGAACTTAAATTGCTTTGGCAGAATGGCTAACAATTGCTAAATTCTTGACTATACCAGTAAGTACACATCTCAGTAGGGATTTTGTCTGACTTCTCTTTGCATATCTTCTCAAAGTCATTAAGATTTCGAGGCTGACGTTTAGCAACTCAGACCTTCAGCTCTCTGCACAGATTTTCTATGGGATTAAGGTCTGGTGACTGGCTAGGCCACTCCAGGACCTTAATGTGCTTCTTTTTGAGTCTTTGTTGCCTTGGCCATGTGTTTGGGTCATTGTCATGCTGGAATACCCATTCACAACCCATTTTCAATGCCCTGGCTGAGGGAAATAGGTTCTCACCCAAGATTGGACAGTACATGGTCCCGTCCATTGTTCCTTTGATGCGGTGAAGTTGTCCTGTCCCCTTAGCAGAAATATGCCCCCTTAGCATAATGTTTCCACCTCCATGTTTGACGGCGGGGATGGTATTCTTGGGGTCATAGGCAGCATTCCTTCTCCACCAAACACGGCGAGTTCAGTTGATGCCAAAGAGCTAGATTTTGGTCACTGCTGACACAACACTTTCACCCAGTTCTCCTCTGAATCATTCAGATGTTCATTGGCAAACTTTAGATGGGCCTGTACATGTGCTTTCTTGAGCAGGGGGACCTTGCGGGCTGATCCTTGACAAGATCCTCCTGTGTAGTCCTGGGCTGATTCCTCACCTTTCTTTTGATCATTGCAACTCCACCAGGTTCGATCTTGCATTGAGCCCCAGACCAAGGGAGATTATTAACAGTTATTTTGTGTTTCCTCCATTTGTGAATAATCGCACCAACTGTTGTAACCTCTCACCAAGCTGCTTGGCCATGGTCCTTCCAGCCTTGTGAAGGTCTACAATATTTTCCTTGACATCCGTGGACAGCGTTTTGGTCTTGGAGAGTTTGGTATCTGATTTATTGCTTCTGTGGACAGGTGTCTTTTATACAGGTAACAAGCTGAGATTAGAGTGTGCTCCTAATTTCAGCCTGTTACCAGTATAAAAGACACCTGGGAGCCAGAAATCTTTCTGATTGAGAGGGGATCAAATACTTATTTCCCTCATTAAAATGCAAATCAATTTTTTACATTTTTTACATGTGTTTTTCTGGATTTCAAGTAAACTGACCATTGAAATTGTAGACTGACCATTTCTTTGTCAGTGGGCAAATGTAAAAAATCAGCAGGGGATCAAATGTTTTTTTTCCATTACTGTATATGTAGTATAGAAATTGTCACTTTTATGTGAATATAGCAAGACTCATATAATTTATGTATCTATTTTAAAAAGTCCTAATCCATTCCAAACATATTAATTCATTTTTACATAACCTGCATTGATCCACAACCTGCTATGGTGTGTGGGATTGGGTAGCTGTGTTATTTTCTGTCAGGCATGCTGGAGATCCTAATGTTCTGCCTACTTGGAGTGACTCCCTATGACCAGATTGACGGTCAATTTTTTTTTTACAAACGCATAGATTTACCCCCACCTGCCAATCAGACGATTATAGGCAATCAGGGGACTGAGTGGCTGTCACATTTGTTTACTGTTGGACCGACCATGGAAAATTTGGCCATGCTCTCTAATTCCACAGATGGCCACAACCAATGAGTGGAGACACTGATCTGAAATGGATCTACTGTCACAACTGCACAATGAAACTCATCACCTGATATAATTCACATGGAAAATCTAACAAAAATCTAGGAGACACTGTTCAACAATTGAAATAGGGAGCAAAGTGGAAGAGGGTACTGGTGGTAGATGCAAACCTGAGGTGGAAAGCAAAGAAAATAGTTCAAATATTTTGAGAGATGAAAACCACATTGGAAATTGTTGTTTGATGATTTTGTGATTATTTGCTTAGCAACCGTGATAACCTTGGCTACTGGTGGGCTGTCTGCTGGCAGAGGCATTTTACCCCCTTCCATTCATGGATGTTTCCATCTCCCCTTCATTGATCTGTTTATTTTCAACGTGATGCTTCCGCACACAACCACAGGCCAGAGTGCTGCTTTTCTTGTACAAATCAAGCCTAATTTAAATGCGCATAATATGATGTGTCAATTTACGCTGTTTCACACAAATCAGTTCTTGTTAAAATGCACAAAAAACTTCAAAATCCAAGACATTACTTTTTGTATGTTTTTGTGCAAATATCAGACTGTGCTGCAGAAATGTTGTAAGACAGTTTGCGTCAAATGCCCCAGGACACCACTTATAACTTTATGACTATGACATTTTGCCTAAAGCACTCATTAGTGCAGTCTTTGTTGCTCTCCAATTTGGAAGGGTTGGAAAAATCTTTATCGGTTGGTCTGTGTGCAAAGTGTTAATTATCCAGATTTCCTATTGTCCCTGTTCTAAACCCTTTATATCAGTGACAAGATAAATATTGAGTTCATTCAATACAGTGTATTAAGATTTACATTAGCTATTGCACACATAAATTAATTAGTACCAAAATCAGGAGAAGTTTGAAGGTCATATCTGTACCTTGGCTGATATTTTCATTCATTAATTTAAAAAAACATGCACACAAAGCACCCAATATTATCTGTTTAATATTTTTTGTCAAGCTGCAAAAAATGCATTTAGAAAAGGAGCTTTCTTTTAGCTTAACAGGTGATCCAAAGCAACTATTTTATGCTGCCACCTAAAATCAGCATCATGTTATGTACTGCTAAAAGGGAGGTCCAAGTTATTACAGAAAGATGAGCTATTATCCTAGTAGTATAACATTATATTGGTTGTGTTGGTTGTGTTTCCTTGTTTGACAAAATCAATTGGATTTGGGTAAAAGCACAAAACACAGGTTGAGCATCCTCTTGAAATACGTCCGTCTTGGATATTCTGTGGGTGTAGAGGCACCTCCAGTTCCTAAGGGACATACAGTTCATGGGTGGTTAACCTCTGTCTCAACTACCCAAGATGACTCAGCTGGCAGTAAAGGACATTGGAGCTGTGGTAACTGAGCCTGGACCCCAATAGACCATGTGATGGCTGGAAACCATTTGGTGGCAGCAGCTCGTTCCAACTCTTTGGATATTGCCCCCTCTTGTGTTATTCTTGATTATGGTTATAGCTGGGTGAAGTGCCAGTTGGTTTGATACCTGATTAAGTTTTTGTAGATGGGTCACAAAATAAATGTGAAGGTAATAACAAATTAAATTAGTTAGGTCATTTATAAAATGAGTAGCATGTTGTTTTCAAGCAACATAATATTATGTCCACCCTTTTTTGCAAAAAGTTAAATAAATCAAATAAAAAATGTCTACAGGCATGTTTCAAGAGTCAGATTCTAGTGTTAAATCCATTTTGAATCTGGCCATACAGATTCAAATGCTATTGTCGATGCTTTTAATCGCCAAAACATACCTACCCCAAATGGAGTAAGAACTGAAAATATAAAAGTTTAAATGCAAGAAGCTCCTTTTGTTAATAGTCAAGATTTTTGCTGTGGCATATTACAGAAAACTAGGTTATTGATGCTTACTAGTTATTGACCCAAAAAAAAACACAGGGCTGAGAATCTTTACCTAGTTCTTCTGGTTACTGTCACCCATCTCATCTCTGGAGCTCCAACAATATTTTTTATCTAACAGTAATTTATGGGATTATTCCAAATGTATAGAAAACCGCCCATATCCTGGCATTGTATGGGTGTAGGTATATTAGTGATGTTCAGAAGTCATTCGTAAACATGCAGCTGAATTTTTTCTCTTTTTTCTCATTCTGATCAGTTTAGTCTGGTTTAGACCTGGACACATTACTTGCAATTCACAAATGCCAATCAGGGCGGCTAAAAAGAGAGACTAGGAGCTGCTCTGGGGTAAATTCCACCAATGTGTAACTAACAGCCTTTTTGTTTGTGTTCTCCACACAGACTGTGCAAAAGGTGAGGAATAGCCAGCTGATATGGAGGCGAGGGCATTTAGGACATATAAAGGATTACGATTAAAATGTATACTTAATCCTTTATCTGTCCTAAATGCCCTTGCCTCCACATCAGTGGCACAATTGCATTTGAGATTAGATTTACAAATCTCAAATGTAAAGCCCAAATACCATTGAGACTTTTCGAAATGGACCTTCCAACAGGCTACATTTTACCGTGGTTTATTTTAGTGTGTGATTTAGGTGAAGGAAGAAATTCAACTTGACTAGGCCTGTGGTCAGCAAACCTCTAAAACTACAGTAAACCAGCTCATACATGTAAACGTCAGCAGAGTTTGCAAAATATAAATAAAATATAAATAGGGGTTCTCAAAGTACTAAATGCAGGTGTTCCAATTATGCAAGGAGTCCAAAAATTCTGGAGGGCACTGTAGCTATTGTACTAGGTTAAAGCTGGTGGGTATGGGGTGAATAAGGCATTTTCACGCTCATTTAGATTTATTAGTCAACTGATTAATCCATGCTTTTCCATTTGAAATATATATATTTTTTGCCAGCATAGTCAATCAATTTTCATGCAAATCTCAAGTCATTAACAATTATCCCAAAGCATCTACATGTAGTAAAGTATAATGGGAATATAAAAATGCTTGGTTACACATTAATTACAATCTATAGATGTTTTGATCAACAAACTCTTTTACTATCCAAATGTGGATATTAACACAGGGTTATTTTACTTCACTCAAAGATACCGTCATTAAGTGAAGTAACAAGATTTTGTAATATTCTTCGATTTATTTTTCTGAATGTGCTGAATGTTGTTTATTCACGTATAATCTTGTAAGTATAATAACCATCATAACTCTGTAAGATGGTGATATTCACATTGGAAAATAAGTGGTTTGCATGACATTGGTCACATATATATGCAATGTAACATTTTACACAATGTTCATGGAGCCGTTTTGGATGAACAATGTGAAGCTACATTTCACACTGAAAAAGCATCACTGACCGATTTGCTGTTTAGGTTATTTTGAAAGGCAGAAAGCATTATGGCTGAACACAACGATAGATCAAGTTGACCATCTGCAGATCCCATGATGGTGATGGTGAAAAATCTGTCTTAGTCTTTTGGTCACATCACTCTCATGACTGGCCAGTCCACTCAGGCCAGTCCACGGACATCACACTCAACCAATGTGCTTGATCATTTCCTGCACGACCATGTGGATTACATAATATATTATCAACGAGCATGAATGCATTTTGATAATAGAATGAGATAGTTATGAAAAAGGATTCAGTTTATTAGGGATTACACTTAAGGTAGGCAAACAAAGTACCTCGATCTTGGCAATGACGATAATGGAAGACTATGAATCAGCTCACTCTTTCTAAAATCTTCAGCTCAAAACATACCACAATCAGCCTACATACACCCTAAAATAACACACTGCTGACGGACCTGCGTATCCGTGAACTGCCAGTGCAACAAAGACAACTACTGCACAGCACATACAATATAAAACCATTTCACACCAGTCATCATGCATCAGTCATTCCTCCACTGCAATACAATCACTCACCTTTTGGTTTATTGCATATAGACTGTGTTAATCGGACCTGGCAAGTGTCTCCACAGGTGTGAACAGAATGAAAGAATAAAATTAATCTGCACATAGACATTCTATGTCCAGCAGAATAGCGAACCGACAAATCCCAATAATCTACTGCCAGTCACAAAGCCCTGTTTGTGTTCTGCATTGTGACTGATGTTGTTTGTCCAGTAAAGGCAAACAATGACATTCCATGGCTTGCAACTGTATTCACGCCTCGCCTTTCCAAATGTAAAGCGTATTCAGACACCTCAGTCGGCAAGGACAAAGCCATGGATCTGTCATACACATGCCAGGCAGACTGGGGGCTACGGGATGAGAGACAGTAGGCCCCTAAAGACCATGCCATCTAACACAGCCTATATACCATAGTATAAACACAGAGCACAGGGTTCCACACTATACACCACACAATAACCCCACAGCATATGGCTCCACTGCTCCTGCTGAGATAAGAAAGTATGGGGAAGAGTATAGTCTTACCTAGTCTTGTCCACCACACTTTCAGTCCTGTGAGGCAAAGAGGGAGATCAGTCACTCAAAAGGGCATCCCGTTATACTTCAGTGATACACAAGAATACTTTGAAAATAATTATTTTATAATAATTGTATCTACACCATTGGAATTGGCCTGTGACTGCTCTCAAATGTGTCCTGATATAAATAACAATCAAGTGGTTATCTCATTGCTCAATTCTATAATGCAAAAAGACAGGGAGGGTTGTGATAATCATTGTTGAGGTCTCTTGAACCAGTTAGCAAACATAACAAACCACAGAATGCACCTTTGAGAGAAAAAACAATTTCTCTAATGCAATGAATGCTAAATCTAATAATGCTTTTTCCCCTACACAATCTCACCAGAGTAGACAGAAAATGTAGCTGTTCCCTGCAGAGGTGACATTACATTATGTGCCCACTAAAGCTGAAACAGAACATTCACCCCACAGAAGCAGAAGCCCCACACAAGATATTACAGACAACAGAGTCAAAAAAGAACACACACGAGAAATCCCATAATGTGTATGGGGCTTATTTGGAGAAGTATAAGGAGAATTAGCAGGAGAGAAAATGTAGTTAGAGTGAACTGGGATTGAAAGGATGGGGAACAGGATATAGGGAGAAAGAATGAAAGGGAGGGGAACATGTTGTAACCTGGTACTGATACTAAGAGAGGGAGTAAAATAGAATTGAGCGAGATAAAGTGAAATAAGAAAACCAACAGAAAACCAATGCAGACTACAGTGTTTTCAGTGAATGTTAAAAAACTTGGACCTTATATCCATATGCAAAAATATGTGCATCAACCATGAGTATGATCAATCTAACTGAATGTCAAAGGTAGCCTAGTTAATGGAGTAAATACTGAGTAGTCCATACGTTTTTGGACATCATCTGAGTTTTCAAATCAACCTTACCAGGTCTGGTATACCTTTCTTTGTAAATAATACATATATGTCACAGTCCATGAGTATTTGGACAGTGGCACAAAGGATGTGGTTCAAACTCTGTACACCAGCTTTTTGGATTTTAAATTACACAGAGAGAATGTGGTTAAAGAGACAGACTGTCAGCTTTAGTTTGAGGATATTGGATGAACCATTTAGAAATAAAAAGTTTTCTAAAATGGTCCCCCGAATTTTAAAGTATCACAAGTATTTGGACATTAGGCTTCAGAGCTGTCTCTTAATTAGGCCGGTGAGTATGTTTGCATCATTTGTCAATGTACAATACAGCTTTCGATGTCAAGTCAGCAGATGACCAAAGAATGCTAACCAGTAAAAAAATAAAACGACAACAAACTGTCCAACAGATCAGGAACACACTCCAGGAGGTGGGCGTGAATGTGTCAGCAACTAATATTCGCAAAAAACTACAATACCGTAACTACAGTGGTTGGACTGCAGTCCTTAAAAATACCAAAAAGAGCCTGCATTGTTTTTGAAATAGCTGTTGTGGACAGATGAGACAAGCAATAACATGTGTTGGAGTTTGGGAGAAAGGGAACTTGGAACCTATTTATAATAAATGTTCAGTTATTCAAGCCTTTATAAAGCAATGGGAATTAAGTACATAATACATGTGCATATGTGTGTTGTACTACCATCTAGTGGCAGAAAGAAAAAGGCACACAATGCACTGATACACATTCTCATGACACTGCTAAAACAGTGAAATTCCCCCCCAAAAAATGCTTTTAGAGAGGATTGTTTTTTTAAAGAATTTATGGTGAGTGATTATGCATAGGTGTATGACTGACTTTTCATCTTTGTTCAGTTTTAGACTTTTAAAGTACCTAAGTGTCCAGTTAAGCATTCCTTACAGCATTCGTAACGCCTCATTGGTTACAATGTAAATTCTTGTGACAGTTTTACTAGGATAACAGTTGAATTTTGTTTACTGCAGGTAAATGTCAGGTGTACAGTACTATGGCGTTCATTTGGAATACCTATCTCTCTCATAATCAGCAACAACATTCTAGTGTACTCCTACATTTTAATTTCTATTTAGTTTTGATATATTAATATTATTTAATTATTCAACATCAGTTAAAATGGCACAGTGAATAACTAAACTCTTCAGCATTTACAGAAATAAATGTGAACTATGTAGAATTTTATTAACCAGAAAATTACAGAGGGATTTTCGTTTGCCACATGCTTCCATTGTTCACTGATGTAATTGTGAAAATAACCATGCTTCTTAGGGACATTGGCCATTGCAAAAGTTTAATTCTGTGGTCATTGACATTTTTGGTCATGCTTTGGTCATTGTCTTGCTGAAATATTCTAAAACAATGGAATTTTAGTCTTCTTGCAGATGCAGACAGATTTCAGTCTAAAATCTCCTGGTACTTGATGGAGTCCATGATGCCATGTACAATTATGGATTGGCAGATTATTACACAGAAATTGAGCCCAACGAGTGAAAGCCCTGCCTGCAGCTGTTTATTTAATAAATCTAGGGAACAGCAAGAAGGCCTGCATCTTGTGAATGTATTCAACCCTGTCCTCAGGGATCCGCAGCCATTCCATGTATTTGATATATTACAGCGCTAGCACACCCGATTAGACTTGTCAGCTGATCATCAAGCCCTTGATTTTTCAATCGGATGCCTGTTCAGGGCTAAAACAAATTTCTGAAACAACTTGGGGGAAAGGTTTGGAGAGGTGACAGTTCAATACTTTTGGTGTAGCATACTAATAGGTACAGTATTGTTTCTTTGTCCTTTTTTCAGTTTACTTCCATATCATGATCTGGTATTTTCTGGCAAAAAGCAACAAAACTCGTTTGTTAAATGACAACATCTAAATTGTCAAATCTCCTGTACCGACACTTTATATCCTTCTAGGCAAAACATACAGGCAGGGCAATCCATAAATATTTTGAGAGTGACACATGTTTTGTTGGTCAAGCTCTGTATACCAGCTCTTTGGTTTTGCAAAATATTTGGAAAATATGCTTCACAGCTGTCTCTCATTAGGCATGCACAAGAGAGGTGTCCATCTCTAGTCTTTTTCTAGGCTTTTCTTATGCAGTTGGTCACTGGTGTCTGACAAATATGCTTGATTAACAAAAAATAGATATACACTATGTTGTATATGCAATGCAAATGTAGTTTTGCATTTGTGTTGCACTTTGCATTTGTATCTGAATTGTGTATATGCATTGCTTTGCAATTGAGGGGTGGGACTTTTGGATAGAGATAACTGTTTTAATTGGACTGCATTGGTGTACGCTGAAAAGACTGTGATTGGACAAGTGCCACCCAAAGGGCTGACAAGCTTTGTGACTAGTACAGTAGCTATCAATAACTAGCAAAATATTTGTGAATGGTTCCTATTGGGATGGTTCCTATTGGGCAATCAGCAACAGCATATGTAATGTGATATTGAATATACATGTATTCAAAAGCAATGCCATGGTGAGCATGGCAACTTGTGAGCAAACTAAAAATAGTAACCGCATTTTGTAGCAATCTCAGCCACAAACCTTAGTGGACGGTTACATTTTGACCTGCTTGACTAAAGGTGCAAAAAAACTAGCTAGCTTAAAAAAATGGGATGGCCTATAAAATAAGTAGAGCTTGCTGAGTTTTGGAAAATGTCACTGTTGACAGATAAGACAAATATTAACATGGATCAGAGTGATGGCAAGACAAAACTGTGGTGACAACATCTTCAAATTGCAAATCAAGTATTAATATACTTTAACAATTTTGCCAACACTTCAAGCAATTCAGACAGAATCATACCTTAGGAAATATGTATGCTGACTTCAAATTATAGTACGAGTTCCATGTCCTACAAGCAGGTTAATGCTAGATTTTAATACAGTGGCATTTAGGAGCTATAACTGACATCTTTTGTTTCTGGTTTAGTACAAAAAATTTTAAACAAAGAGCAGCAGGCGGTTTTCTTACAATCAGAAATGTTTCATTCCAACTCAATCTTTCAGCATTTATTACCAACAACATTTTCATATGATGACGACTTTGTTCTTTCGGTCAGTCTTAGTACTGGCTAAATGTAAGGGACCGTGACAGCAGGCTCAAAGGAAGATAAAGGATTTAAAGGGAGGGCAATAAGGAAAACTCAAAAGCAGGCTGAGTTTTAGTTGTAGGGAATGAAACACCCCATTCCTACCTGCTCTCACTGCCATTGTGCTCCTTCTCTCTTCCCCTCAGCCACTTGCGGAGCAGGAAGCGCTTACGTATGGGTGAGGCACTGGGTGTGGAGCAGTTGGACCAGACGGCCCCATCGTCATCGCTGGACTGGGTAAAGTCGATGGATGGCAGCTGCAGGTACTCCTTGGAACCAGAGTGGGAACGGGTAGAGTTTAGCTGCCCATTGACTAGCCAGTCCTGGTCCCCCACCCTCTTGCCTGGCATATTCTCAATGCACGGCATCTTGAAGTGCTTCCTTTGTAGTGTTGGGGTGGACGAGCTTGACATCACAGGACCATCTGGGACCCTGACAGTCCCCCCATCCAAATAGGTAGCAGAATCACAGGGGACACTCATCTGTAGTGTTGGGGGGCATGTGTTCTCATTCATGGTAGAAGCTTGAACTCACAAACGCAAACACACTGCCACTAAGAGACTGCTACTAGAATGCTGGATATTGGAGAAGGGCTGGCTGGCGCGCTGTTTTAGTTGGCAGGCTTGCAGGGAGATGTAGTTGGTGGAAGCTGTGGTAGAAGATAGTTACTGAGTGTCAGGTGTCAAATTCCTCCAATAGCACATAGGCACAGAAAAATCCCATGTAGTCCTGATTTACTAAACTTTCATACAGCCTTTATCCATAAGGTTTCTCACCACTGATTTTCAACGTTGTCTTAATCCAGGTTGCCACGCATGACCAGACTTATTCATAGAGAAGCCCTTCAAATAGCCCGGGCCTTGTCTGGTCCTCAGCAAATGGGAATTCTGTGTATGTTGTTGGTTTTCTGGCAGTGGTAAGGCTAATGGTTTGCAGCAGAATAGAGGGTTGGATTAGATAACAAAGGGTATTCTGTTCTCTGAGCAGCAAATTAAACATGTATAAGGCCTGTCAGGGCGTGTAATAGTACACTTCTGCCCTCCGCCTGGACAGGTAGGCCCAGTTAATCACTCACACATTCATGGTGATATTTCTATTTGCTGCCTGCCTGATGCTGGCTTCTTTGCTGCCTGTTAGCTAAACAGGAAGTTTCAGGTTTCCAGCAACAACAGAGTTGATGCTGACCAATAACATTCTCACAGATGGTTGGTTACTGTCCCATATATAGGATATAAGGATGTGATTATGGTGCTGTGTAACGAAATGTATGAGGATGACACAGCAAGGGATACACACATGCACATCCATTGGTGCATATTAAATCCACACAAGAAAACAATGACCACAGACAGAAAACCTGCACAAACACAATGTACACACACACACACACACACACACACACACACACACACCCTTTCCCTCTATTATTTACACTGACCTGTCCTTGAGAGCGTGTCCATGTAATGCTGTTAGCTGGCATTGCTACTCTGCATCTGGCCACTATACTATACTTATATGTTACTGACTCAGAGAACATTAACCAAATATAGTTGCATAGCAACAATGGACGGGGTCCTCCAATATGGTGAGGTGAACATGGTCTGGTGTGGTACCCTAACAGAATGAGACTGTGTCAGATTTACATTAAGGGCAAGTTGTTTTTGTGAAGCATTGTATTACAGACAATGTAGACATCATTGTTCAACATATACTTCCAGATCACATTATATGGACAGATATTTACTAAACAATGAAATAATAAAAAACAACACCCTAGAACACCGTAGAAACTGTACAAAAAGTACAGTAAAAATTTGTATGATTTTTTTTTACAGAATAAAAAATACTGGAAGTAGAACACAGTAGAAATAGCATGAAAAATATTTTAAAAATCTATGGATGAAACAAAAATAAAAACAACAGGAATAGAAATGTACTTCATGCAATTTTGAAGTAATTCAAAAAGCAAACAGGGAGCCAAATGGAGTAGAGAAGTCAGTGCAAGAAATACGAGCAAAAAATAAACAACAGAAAGAATAAATAGGGCATCTGCAGAGTAACCCCCGAATGGTGAAGGGGATGTAAGTAATTAAGCAAAAGTAAGATGTTGGCAAACAAACAATATAAAAAGGCTAATTGAAACTAGCAGTACATTTCCTGAAGAACATGTGTTGTGCTACCCCCCTCCGTCAATTCTCCTCGATTGCAAATTCAGAATGCCATTGAGAATTGCCACTTGTACCCATAACTATATATCCCACTTGTACATTCATTATTGTTGGACATTTCCTGTAAATGTGTACAGTTTCCACTGCACATTTCTAATTTCATTTGCATTAATTGCACATCCATACATTCCACTTGTACATACAGTACATACACAATAAAAGACCACTGCATCTTTTACATTCTTTTCCAAAAATGTCAAAAAGGAAGGTTGTAAGTGAGGAACAGAAGAATTAAAATTAACAGACCACTGCAAATTGAACAACTTCTGTTCCTCACACAAAATTTTCCCTTTCAAAATGTTTGGAAAAGAAAGAAAAAGGTACAGTGATCTCTTACCTTTTTCCAGAGCTGTACAGTACATAATACTTTTTCAGACCACCTCTATTTGCACTTCTGGTTAGATGCAAATTGCATTTTGTTCTACTGTACTTGTACTGTTCAATAACAATAAAGTTAAATCTAATCTAATAGCTGTTTAAAAAATGTATGGTTCAAAATAGTGTTTACCTATCAAAAGGTTTGGAATCTGAATTTTTTAAGGTTGAATAGACACTGTTGGTGAGGTTAATTTGCATAAATTTGCATACACTACATAGTTAAAGTTCCTAAGTGTTACCAATAACAGGTCTTGTGTCTGAAGCTTGAACGGCTCAAAAGATACATGGGGGTGGTGTCAGAAGGCACAGTGAATATGAAGTGTCTAGCTCTTGGTTCCATAAAGCAATGCGGGCATGAATATTTTGAAAACATATATTATAGCGAATCAGCCATTTTATCCACCATCTTGCAAGATATCTCTCGTTCCCAAAGTTGTTCTAAAGAAGAATGTATGAGATATCTGTACCCTACCTGATAACCCCTAATAATAATAATACAGATAATAACAATAGAGTTTCTCCTACCGGATAACCCCTAATAATAATACTAAAAATAACAATAGGGTTTCTCCTACCAGAGAAGGCATACTTTGAACCAATAGCTGTGTGCCAAAGTTTACATTTAACTGTGCAAATGTGGAAGTAATTCTAGACCAATGTGATATCTCCACTGTTACATATGCTAGTACTGTATACATATGCTATTGTCATGGTGCTGTAAAGCAACCTCTTCGCATGTTGTACATACTGTACATGGTAATATTATTGTATATATTATATTTTGTATATAATTTCAGTTGTCTATTCTATGTATCTGGTTGTTTTTACCCTCAGGATGTCAGGATTGATGGCAGGATGACATGTCTTATGTGGCTAGCTTGACTTGCTGGCACTTTTTTGCATTTAAAAATGCATCTCAGCACCAGTGAGACCTGACTACAATATTGAAAATGTTACTTGTGGAGAAGTACGAATCCCAAGAGTTTCACTGATAGAACAACACCGCTCTGAGTAGTGCCAGAACTGGCACAAACTAGCCTCGTTAAGTCTTGTCTCTCTTCACATGGAAGGGCTAGGTTTCATTTCTGAGAAAAACTGCTTTTGACTCCAGTGACTGATGATGTAAAAAGATTGAGAGGTAAATTTATGTTTTTCTGTTTAGCTCGTTAGCAAAGCATCACTACACAGTTTTTTAACTACAGAGTTGAGTATGCTCAACTTGCTTTTTATCTGTCTGCTGTTTATCTTGTAAGTTGTTCCAAACTTATTTCAATGAGGAAAGATAGTAGAGTTGAATGAAATATGTCCTCCTTTCATACTACACTTACATCAAATTATTTAGCAGACACCTGAAATGTGCGGTGGTAAAGTTACTTCCTCAGTTATCTGAGAGAGCAGGCTTTGAATCCAGCTCAGGGAGGGCATGCAATTGGTCATTATCGTCCAGGTTAAGGAGGTTAGTTGTCTCATGAGGCCACACCTCTAAACTCATCTGGCCTCCTTGGAGGTCTGGAAACTTGCCCATTAAAAAAAGTTGCTTCTGAGAACAAATATTTTTGGGATGTAGGTTTTCAAATAAACCTTCACTCACAGGCTTGTTGAAGGCTGGCTTAGTGTGGTTTCACTGTTTCTTGACTGGTAACAACACATATCCTGACAGTTTTTAGTTCCTACCTAGGTTGCAACATATCAGAAAAGAAGCAAAGATGGAGGAAAACATAAATGTGTTTTAGAAGAACTGTGCTCTATTCACAAGATTGAGTCAATAAAGCCCCTACAACTTCTCTGCTTAAATGCTGTTCTGAAAAAGATATGCTTTGGCGTGTCTTCCTTAAGGCTATGGAAAAAGTTTAATTCATCAAGCATGGCCGACAGTCTGCGATTTATTGAATCAGAAAACGTACAGGTCAATGATACTAGTGGATACTCCTCTGATTTAAATTTTCGAGGATCAGGTTCGTATTCTGAATGCAAAAGGATTCACTGCCGCATAAGCAGGTCAAACAAGATGGAAGATGTGAAAATGAATTAGGCGAAAATCTTTTGGTACATCTGAGGGTTAAGACTGTCGCACCACAAGATTTGCGTTCAGTTTAGAATTAACCTTTTCCCCTCACAAACAGGCAATTTTTTTTCTACCTCATCCACCCTTTAATATAACTGCAGAATACTGTGACAGGAGCCACATACCGCTTTAGAAAACCCATCATTCAACGTTACCGGTCTTGTTATTTCTTGTATAAGTGTGTAGTCCGGTGGCAATAACAACAATAATACTAATAAAAGGAAAAAGGTTGTTTCAGTAAGGTTTCTTGCCACCAAGAGCCACCAGAACAGCTTCAATGCACTGTAGCATCCATTAAACAAATTACTGGAACTACTGTATACTGGTTGGATTCAACACATTTATGAAAGACATTCCCTCATGTTTTATTTTGATGATAATGATGGAGTGCGCTGTCTAACACGTTGGTCCAAAATCTACCATAGATGTTCAACTGAATTGAGACCTGGTGATTGCGAAGGCCTTAACATGAGATACCCATCATTTGTATACTTATCAAACCATTCAATGCCCCCTCATGCCCTGTGGATGGGGGAATTGTCATCTTGGAAGAGACTCATTTATGAATCCTCTGATGTCACTTAGATCCTTTCCTCTTGCGATCTTCATCCTGCACAGCATTTTTATACATAACACAGAGCAATAAATTGGGAAAGGGAAGTATAAACTATAAAACAATCAACAATGAATACTTTGTGTATTGTATTGATTTTGCAATGTATAATGAGAAAAGATGTGAACAGAATCTCAGTTTAACATAGCAAAAGTTAATTACAGAAAAAATTATGTCAGTTGGGACCTATTGTCTCCCCTAGCCTGCTTGTTCACGGGTCATTTAGTGATCTCCCGTACTCATGTTCAGATGTATTTTTTGTACAGACAAAAACCTTAAAATAGATTCCCCTTCTTTGTTGCTTTATTGAAATCTAAAACTATATTCAATGATCACTGGTTTGACAGATTAATGACTTTTTCAGAAATCATAATCTCCAGGTTTATCTGGATGTACTGGTCTTCTCAATTGGTTGAATATTTTTGCTGCAATAACATTTATCAAAGTTGGATCACCTACATCTGCTTGGTTCATATTGGCCAATACAAAATTCTCAAATTTTGAATTCTCTGTGAAAGAACTCAAATGTTCCACATTCATCAAATATACCTGTAGTACAAAGTTGTTATTTTGGCTTTTCTACTGCAAAGAAATTCCTATTTAAAGTCTGACTTTAAAGTCCGACATGTGAACTTCTAACAGCTATCCTATGTGGATAGTTTTTGAAGGCACAGTTCAACCTAAAGTCATTTTGAATTAAATTCCTCTCACCTGGGTTCATTAGCCATTCTCAAAGGGGAGGACAACATCGACAGGTTCTTTGAGGTGAACAACACCAACAGTGTTTATTTTAAGCGATTTTCAAGTTGACTAGATTGTTTTGCATGTTTTCAATTCATGAATTTGGACCAAATTAATGAACTCCAGGCGGGGACGAAATAAAGAACAGTGTCATGAAATGTGACATTTTGGCCATCAGGCACAACCCTAGGTAAGGGGATTTTCACCCAAATATGGTTTCAGGTGAAAATATGCCTTTGATCTGGACATTATATTGATTTCCCCAACACATAGTTTTATACATACTATTTTGGAGCAACTTGTGAAACCAATAAGCACTCAAATATACACAAAATGTGAGAATCTTTAATCCAACCTCAGTATAGTATTGTTTGGTTTCAAATCTTAATTCATTGTATAGATGCAATAGAGGAAAACATTTTATTTGATTGATATTTCACCAGATAACTTGACTGAGACCAACCTTTACAGCAGGGGTGGGGAACGTCCAGCCTGAAATCATTTGGTCTGGTCCTGCCAAGGCAACCACAGGCGGGACTCAAAATTCAATATATCTATGAGTTTTTTTCATAGCAACATTAATGTATATTGTGTATCATATAAACTTTGAGGAACAAGCAAGGAACGTCTACGGGATAGAAAGGACACATACGAGACTTATAATGTTATAGCAAAATAAAAAAATCGAATACCCACCCAAAAACATTTTCAAAATGTAATTTCATAATTATGCCATAAAATTATAATTACTTACGAGTACATGACCGGACAGACACGTATGATTCTAGTCGGCCCGTTTGCCTGATTGCGGCGGCTCAGAGGACATACAGTGTTGTGAGTGTACACGTTGCAAGTGTTAACACTGGATAGTTATTAAAACTTAAGTGGTGTGACATCCTACAAATGGCGACGACAACGGAAAGTTGATGTGGAGTGTCGTTCTTTCCCAGAGAAATGGACGAATTACAATTGTATTGTAGAATTGAAAGGCAACCCTGTTTGCCTAGTTTGTGGCGATGCGTTAGCAGTAATGAAAAAGCCAATCTGTAGCGTAATTACAGCTCAAAACCTGCTAAACACAATACATTGGGAGGCCAAATGCGTCTGGATAATCCATGCTTTTCAGCGGAGTTTGGAAACACAACAAGCCGCTTTCACTCGGCCTCGATGTGAACGAGACAACGTTATTCAGACGAGCTATGTAGTGACCTAGCTAATCGCAAGGAAGCTAAGGCCTCACGTAGAGGGAGAGTTTGTGACAGTGCATGGTGGCTACAGCGGAGTTGTTAGCACCAGAAAAAGTATAATTGTTTCAGAGTGTTAGTTTGCTGACTTAGCACAATATATCGAAACAACACTGATGGATTCTGCAGATTTCCAACTTTTCTCTCTGACTTGTGACGGAGACAACGGACATAAATACTGCCCAACTGAAAGTTTTCGTTCGTGGGATAACTGCAGTTTGACACGCGAGTGGAACTGCTGTCTCTGGAAGACATGCATGGCACAGGAGGTGAGGACTTGTTTATATCAATGAGAAAACGTGAGCTAACATTAGAAAAGTTAAGTGGCCTTACTACAGATTGAGCTCCAGCCATGGTTGGCTCGCAAAAAAAGGTTAATTGCATTTGTCAAGAAAGAACTCAATCTCAGTCTTGATCCAAGTGATTTAATAATATGCCATCCTGAAAGTCTGTGCAAAGTCGTTGCGTCTCAACAATGTGATGTCAACAGTAGTGTCATGCATACATTTTGTCAAAAGCGGAGGATTTAACGGCCGCCGGTTTAAGGAGTTGCTGAATGTTCTTGACTGATTGCGGTGATCTTGTTTATCACTGTGATGTTAGGTGGCTGAGTCAAGGGAACTGCGGGCAGGATGAAGTCAAGCGGTTCATGGAGATTAAGGGAAAACCTGTCAGGGAACTCAGTGATAGCAAGTGGCTGTGTGATCTAGGGTTCATGGTGGACAAGTACCTCACAGAGCTGAGCGTTAAGCTACAGGGCCCCAACCAGCTTCTCTGCTCCTTGCTTTACAACGTGAAATAATTTGAAGCTAAATTAAGGCTGTGGAAAGTGCAATTCGAAAGGAATAACAAGGGGCATTTCCCCACTCTGGAAGGACAAAAGCCTTCTACTACACTTGAATATGCCGGTGAAGGTGCCAAACTAATTGAGACATTTAAAAAGATTAAAGGACCTGAAAAGTAAAATGGAATTTAACATCTTTGCTACACCGTTCAATGTGGAACCAGCTGATTTGCCTAATAACCTAAAACTCGAAATCATTAAGCTGCAAAGTGATGATGAGTTGAACGCTAGGCATAACAACCTCCCACTGCTTATGTTCGATAAGCGTTACATAAGCAATGATGGATTTCTCAACTTGAGGAGTCGTGCATTGAAATATGCATCTGTGTTCTTTAGAACAACTTACTGCTGCGAGCAGTTCTTTTCAAAACGTAACATCACTGATTACGCTCCAGACCGACCGACGCAAATCTGGAAAAGCAGCTGCGATTTGCAACATCATCTATACCAGCTAACATCACACGCCTCTCCAATGAGAAGCAGTTCCAGCCATCACATTAGGGGTGAGTTAATTCAATGTTTGACCAAATATACCTGGGTCATTTTTAAATTGATGGTTTTGTATGGGCCACGAATGATGTTATAAATATCAAAATGGCCCTTGGCAGAAAAAGGTTCCCCACCACTGCTTTACAGCAACAACCTGGGGAATAGTTACTGGAAGCGGGTATTGAAAACAAAGGGATTACGAGGTTGCCATGTTGGAATGAGGACCAGATTTCCTTTAATTTGTCCTTTCATAAATGTGTGATTGTTTAATTTAAGAATTTATAGACAATTAATATTTTGTACACCATTTTATAAAACGCACATATAGTGTGTATATATAGTAATGCACATAATATATAATGAACAGGGCAATGACACATTATTATGGCACCACACTAGGAATAGAAACGTGGTTTTCATTTTCAATAAAAGAAGAAATTGAAACATAAAATGGGCTGTGTATACAGTGTGGGTGTATGCACATGCATGGGCGTATCTGACAGGTTGGATGAATGTCATCACACACTGTTAATCACGTGGAACCACAGGGCACAGAGGCATGGAACAGGGAGTACAGAAATGTGATCTGGGCTGGATAGTCCGACAAAATCTTCTTGAATATGTATGAAGGCTCTTAAATGATGTTCAAACAAATAGGATCACCATCAAGCATTGAACAAATAATACAGTCTGACATTGGTCAAATAACAGTCTGACATACAGCATATTCTGTGTGGCCTAAGCGTTCCCCTTGTCACTGCTCTCATATTAACATTAAATGTACTTAATACTGCACTACAAAGCAGTAATGCAATCAGTCAAATAAAAAAAACATTGATTTGGCCAGTAAAATACTTTATGTATTAAATAGATAATTGGTAATGCACTGATGTAGCATCTTATCATGCATAAATGTTGTATGCCTGTTAACCATGTCTACTAATCAGACTTAAAATGCAGATACTGTACTCTTTATTTATATGACCTTAAACGACTAGGTATACAGTATAAGGTCAGGCAATGTCAACGTGTAGAGTCTACAATCTAAAAGTGTTTAAAACATTTTTTGTTCCTTGATGAAAAGTTAGATATCCATTTAAACTATTTTTGTAAATGTAGCATTTACTATAATCTAAGCCCTACATTTAATTATGTTGAATGTTTGCACTAAATAACAAATTATATTGTAATATGCACAGCATCTGCAATTTAAATGGGTTTATCCATCTTTCATGTCATTTTCTTTTTGAATATGTTTGGCCATTTTTCGGGATACCACGTACAAGTAAGAGTACATATATTTGGGTACTTGCTAATACTGAGTACAGATACCAAGTACTCAAAGCTGCACTAGGTAGGATAAAAAAAAAAACTTTTTGGCCTCTATAAACATGTTGTGGACTGGGTTCTGGGGTTTCCACTATAAATCATGTCAGAACTTTTTCCACTTAATGTGACCTATAATGTGAACAATTCATTTGAAAAACAAACTGAAATATTTGAGGGGGGGAAATGAAAAATAAAAACCTTGCAATAACCTGGTTGCATAAGTATGCACACCCTTTTATAATTGGGGATGTGGCTGTGTTCAGAATTACAGTGCCTATTTTGTTGCATTACAGCCTTTAGTTCAATGTCTTTTTAAGCTGAATTGTATTTGATGGATCAGAACACAATAGTCAAAGTTGGAGAAGTGAAATGAGAAAAATACATAGGCCTGATGACTATAGGCGTCTTGGAAGCAAAATTCAAAGAACTGCAGGAATTTCTGGCAAGTAGTGGCTGTGTGCTACATGTGACAACAATCTCCTGTATTCTTCATATGAATGGGCTATATGGTAGGGTGGCAAGACAGAAGCCTTCTCTTTCAAAGAAAACATCCAAGCCTGGATGAAGTTTGCAAAAACAAGTCCCCCAAAAGCACATGGGAAAATGTGTTATGATCTGATGAAACTAAGGTTGAACTTTTTGGCCAAAGTTCCAAAAGGTATGTTTGGCGCAAAAACAACACTGCACATCACCCAAAGAACACCATACCCACTGTGAAGCATGGTGATGGCGGCATCATGCTTTGGGGCTGTTTTTCTTCAGCTGTAACCAGGGCCTTAGTCAAGGTGGAGGGAATTTGGAACAGTTCCAAATATCAGGCAATTTTGGTCCGTTAGAAAGTTGAAGATGAAGAGGAAGTTCACCCTTCAGCACGACCGCGACCTAAAGCACACATCCAAATCCACAAGCAGGGTTTCACCAGAAGAAGATTAACATTTTGAAATGGCCCAGCCAGATCCCAGATCTGAATCAAATTGAACATTTGTAGGGTGATCTGAAGAGGGCTGTGCACAGGAGATGTCCTCGCAATCTGACAGATTTGGAGCGCTTTTGCAAAAAAGAGTGGGCAAATATTGCCACGTCAAGATGTGCCATGCTAATAGACTCCTAACAAAAAAGACTGAGTGCTGTAATAAAATCAAAAGGTGCTTCAACAAAGTATTAGTTTAAGGGTGAGCACATTTATGCAACCAGGTTATTGTGAGATTTTTATTTTTCCCCCTCAAAGATTTCAGTTTGTTTTTCAACGTTGTTCATGTTAGAGGTCACATGTAACGTGGAAAAAGTTCTGGCATGATTTTATTTTTGTCTCATTCTTTTACATCACAAGAACCTGTCATTTTAACAGGGGTGTGTATACTTTATATTCACTGTATATTGATAGTTATTGTATCAATGTCATTCATGAATGAAAGAAAACAAACGTGCCTTGAAATAAACTTCATAAAAAAAATTCTGTTAAACACAATGCTTGGTGGTGTCTAAGCTATGACAGGTTTGTGTGTCCCAATCGGTCCCAATACTGGCATACAGTGTCCGTAATTAACGTTTTGGCTCACCTGCCAAGGGGAGTGGTAGATGAAAAAATTCACCAGCCAAGCATTTTCTTTACTGGGCAAAATTATTTCCTTTTGGTGTCATGTATACATTAATTTCAGTAAATTTCAATGAGAAGGTATTTTGTTGAATACAAACTTTTTATTTCCAATGCCAATTTAGCTGTTTTTATCTTTAGCATACTGGCCACACACAAAACAACTCATCACAGCCTCAGCATCATAATCTAGCAGCCTCTTGAAACTTTCTCCAAACCTCCAATTCTCACAAAATGTTATTTTTCTATGTGATGCTACAAAGTTTTTTTTGTTGTATTTTTTATGTTTTGCAATAACATTATCCCTTTACATCATTCTCACTTCCTTATCAACTTGACTTTCTTGTGTACTAACCTAATTACACCCTCTCAATTAATCATTATTTAAAACTGTTCATAAATCACCTCAAAGATTTAAAACACAGTCTCTTTCCAAACCTAATGAGCAAAAGCAAATGAACAACAATAACATAAAAAAATCAGATTTTCTTTATTTAAAATGGTTCTCTATGTTAACTTACTTATGATTAATTATTATTTACCATGTATAATGTATTATTTAAATAGTCATTTGTTTAATTTACATTTTACCCCAAATCATTTTTCCTTTGAAAATATAAACCATACACAGAACCCATCGCAGGCTTTATTTTTTAAGGCAAAAAACAAAAACCGGAGGTCTTGTTGCTGCTGCGGAATGTCTAACGTTACCTGCATGACGCTAATCCATTGTAGCTATGGAGTTGTGAAAGTTAGCTAGCTTCTATTCTTGAGTTGTCGCTTATAAGATGGCTACCTTCATATGAATGTGACAGCCCCTTACTGACATTTCTTTCATTGTTCACAACCCATGGGCTGTCTCTGGACATTTTATTTCGCTTCTCCAGTGTTGGAGTTAGCTTTTATGTTTCTGCGCTGCTAGCATTAGCATACTCATTGAACTCAGCGATGTGTTGTCTAATGATGTTTGATTAATGTGCTTGTGTTAAATTAGTTTTTCCTTTCCTCTTGACAATTTAGCAGAGCTTGCACTCAACTTGAGTAATTTCTGCCGCTCTACCTATATCTGAGTTCTGTATTCTACTGCCTACTTATGTGTCTAGGGTGGCGACACAAACATTGAGTATCACAATATGTTTCCATGACATGATTTCGGCGGATGTTATCATCATATTTGTACGAGTACATGAGTACGAGTATTGGTATCAGTACACCCCAAACCATTTTTCACATTTTCTAAAGTTTGGGGTCACTGAGACATGTGCTTGTTTTCCATGAAAACATACATGCAATGAATAGGAAATATTGTCATTGCCAAGGTTAAAAATTATGATTTTTAATTGAAATAATAATTGTCCTTGAAATTTTACTTTGTTCAAAGAATCTCATGCTTCCTGAAGCCCCTCCCACAAGTTGGATTGGCTTGATGGGTACTTATATACCAATATGGACAAGCTACTTCCTCAACAGCTCAATAGGGTTGAGGTCCAGTAATACTTTTTTCCATTTTTTTCTGTCCAGTGTCCGTGTTCTTTTGCTCATCTTAATCTTTACTTTTTATTTGCCAGTCTGAGATCTGGCTTTTTCCTTGCAACTCTGCCTAGATTGTCAGCATCCCAGAGTCGCCTCTTCACTGTTGACGTAGAGACTTGGGTACGATTTAATGAAGCTGCCAGTTGAGGACCTGCAAGCATCTGTTGCTCAAACGAGACTCTTGTATTTGCATGGTAGTGTATAGTTACTGCATTTTATGTTTTTAGGTAAGAATATGTCTTAACATTTACTTCAGCAAAACATTCCATGATCCCTGTTTGTCAATTCATGTTATCATATGTCTTTTATGATCCCTGTGTTCCTTGAAAAATAGATAGAATTAACTCCTTCTCTCTGCATCTGTTTGGCAGATATACGTCATCTTGGCCGTTTAATAAATTGTTGACCTAGGATGTCTTCGGTTGGAAATTTTTGAATGTCAGTCAATAAAAGGCTGTCATATCAATTGATTTTTCTGACCTTTCTGCAGTAGGCATAAGTGTCACATTCTGTGGTCTGGAGAGTAATAGTTAAACTTCACGTTGAAGCCAAAGAGTGCCATCCTCTCAAAGACACCCCAGAGCAACATCCCACAGGAGATGCACTGCCTGCATATGCGTTGATTGAAAGAAAAAATGTAATGCTTTATAACTTGTCATTGAATGTTTTATTTGCAAATGAAATAGTAGTAACTGAAGTCGTAAAAATATACATTTCTTACTTAATATTTACATGGATTGTTGTAATCAAATTGTACTGTAAAGATGACGACAGATGACAGAAAATTAAAGAGCGGTTTATTTCCCTTTTTTATACCGCGTTGCGCTGTCATTCAGACAACATTGTGACATACTGAGCATTGTCCTTAACCTTTCACCAAAGATGAGCACAGTAAATGAATTGAGAAAAAACAAAATAGAAACAATACTGTCAGTGATATATTTACAATTACATGTTTAAATACCATATACAGGTATATGTTTACATCAAAGCAAAGCAATCCCATTTTCCTCTTCTTAATGGATTCTGACATGCAGCTCCCTTGGTATTCCTCCTTGCTGAGAAGGGCTTTTGCCCCTGAACGTTCAGAATGTCACAACACATTATGTCCTCTGTTCCAGAGGCTGGTCAAACACAGCTTCAATCTGTCATGCTGAACTGCTTATCCCAAAACTGTTAAAGAACACAAACACTGTGGCTACATAAGACTCCTATTCTTACGATATAATGTAGATTCATCATAAACATGAATGATTTCACTGATGTCTGAATGTTGATAACATAGTGGTGCCTCTTAGACTCATTTCGGATGTGTTGCAAATCGGATTGGAGAAAAAGTCTAGTTAAGTTCACCTCTTCTCAGACAAAAGCTTATCAGGGTTTATTAGGATTAAACAGCAAGTTTGACAGTCCACAAAGCTGGCACAGATGATAGAAGGAATGTGTGGGTTCATAAACTAGGGAATTTGCCACTTGAGACCTCCAGTAGCTGGAAAGTGAATCAAAAAGCTAGAAGAATTGATTGCTGAATAGCAAGCATTCTATTTTCCACTAAAGCTCCTAGGCAATGGAATGAATTTAAATGGAGAAGCCTTGAACCCAGGCCCAATATCAGTCTTGTTATTCCTCACATCCCATTTCTTTCGTAGGTTCTCTAGAAAATGTGGGCTAATGACCTTAACCTTGGTTTCCAAATGTTACTCTTAGAGCATCAGCTTTTGTGAAAGCTAAGATGCTGTGTGTGCATGTATGTGTGTGCGTGCGTGTGTGATTGGATGCCGTTTATAAAAAAAATGGACTGGTGCCTGGTTATATTAAAATACAACATTGCTAGGCAGGCGCTAGCTTGAGACTAGAGCAGTGGATGAGTATGAATTATGTATGTGTATCGAGACACTGTTGGCAGTAGCGAAAATAAGATTGCTGCCTTGAAACTAAATTCAATTCAGTTACAATATAAGTCACATAAACAAAATAAACACAGCATGTCTGCAACCTAAAACACATATCTGCTTCCCAGAATACAAATACATTGATTTGTATTATGCATTCTGTCCTCATTGGTTGACCCCCACCAACACCACCATTTTAATTAAATAAGATGACAGCATGGTGTGTCTGTGTGTAAAAAACAAACCAACAGAACAAAAAAAACCACTTGGATTACATCATGTACATGTAAATTATTCTTGTGGTATAGATTGTTGTCTCATTATACAGACATACAACCTGTTATAGCCATGTCTTAGTGCTTTGACAGTAGACTCCCAAAACTGGTTTTAAACAGCTTATTCAAACCACATGTGCATTCAAGACAAGGAACGCAAAATTAACTGTCAGCGAGGATAGGGATTGCAAAGGCACAACTCTATAGCATTACAACTGCACAGGGTCTGATTGATACTACTTGGACCATTTCATCATCCACAGTATAAGTAGACTTAAGTCAAGGTAATGTGTGTCTCTGGACCCATTATATGACAAATCCAATAATAGTGGCAACCCTCATTGTTCAACACACATTCATGCAATATTGGTTTAATTAGCATTGTAACATTGGAGGCAAAGAACAAAATAAAAAAGAGGACCCCTTGTGGCACTTCAGGCTAGACACAGCTGTCAGTCATCTTTCTCAACCTGGTCAGACTTGGGTGGCTGGAGAAAAATAAAATAAATACTAAGTGCTGCTTGCTATGAAGTTATTCTTACCCAGTATATTCAAAGTCATGTATCACTCCACAATTCTTGTTACTTACTAACTTAAGGTAATTTGGGAAGAGTTTCTTCCTTACAGGGAACACAAGCGTTTGGTTATGGGTGTGTGTGGTCTGTCGCAGTGGCTGGAAGCTCCAGAGTGTCTTCCTGATGGGTGGTGTGGTAAAGAAAAATTGTTCTCTCTTAGCATTTTCCTCAGCACGCCCCAATCTCCCCTTCATGTCGTCAGCTGCATGTCTCCATCGGCACCTGGCATTTTGTATTTCTTTTTTCATGCCTTCTTATTCATTCATTCCCTCCTTTTGATTTGATAAATAAATAAAAGTTCCACTCTGGATTCATTCCACTTCACCGCTATGCAACTCCATTTCTTCACATGCTTTTAAAAATAAGTTCTGCCTTAGCCGAGAGACATTAACAGAAATGAGTTCTGTCTCAGGTCTTCAAATTGTTAATTTTTATTCAGTAGATGGCAAGCTTTTCTTATTTTCCCTTTTTAAAATATGCATTCATTAAACATTTTGGATTTATATCAATGATTATTTTACTTACATCAGTTTACTAGTTGCATGTAGTTTGTGTCTGAAGGGGTTGAGCGAAGGGAAGTGGGCAGGTCTTACACACAACTACAGGAAGGATGGGCTCTCCTTTCTTTCCTACACAGTTTGAAAGGCCTTGGTCTGGGCAGGGACCATGAGAGTGGGGGGAGTAGGCCCACTGATCTGGTGCCTGGAATTGATGTTGTACTTGAGAGTGCCGGGGGGCTCGGGGGTCTTGTTGGGGCTTACCACCGTGTTGTAGGCTGGTGGGGACTGTTGGAAGCCAGGGGGCTGGCCATTCTCCTTGAGGGCAGCTATGGCTGGGGGAAGAAGGCGGTGTCCGTGGGTAGCACTGTTGTGCACCATAGACTGTGTTGAGGAGGCCCCAGATCGAGAACTGCCAGAACGGGACGAGGACAGAGAATTGGGCTTCACCAGCTTGGCCTTGGGAGCCTCTGCATCCTCCCTGTGGGGAGAAGCAACATCAACACAAGAGTGGTTTACATTTGGCCAGTCATTTGAACAGACACACACTCAAACATATTTCTGCTGAGCACCAGTGGGGACAACTGTACAATAAGGGTTGGTGATGCTTCACACTGTGACAATCTGGCTCTGACACAAGTTTGTTTTATCTGTGTCTAAATCCACCTCACTACTTGACCTCAGAAGGACGTGTTATCGTGTCATCCCCTCAGAGGGATGCTTTGTAGCTAAACAGGGCAAGTAAACCCGGATATACCCTTAGTGCCTGCATTATTTATAAAGCAGTCATCCCACATTAAACTGCACTATTGAAACGATAAAAAGGATGCGATTGAACAAGGTGTGCAAAAATCCTTGAAAGACTTTCCTGACCGAAAAATTAGTTGAAATCATCCTCTGTCCCACGATAGGGAACACTGTAAGTAGACAGCTTTGTCTTCGTTTTATGTAAGGGCAAATACATGTTGTCTTGTAACACAAAAGTGCGTAGTGTGAAATGTGTGCTTTCAGCATATCCCACTCGCCGAGACACCCGTGAAGAGAAGGGGTCATGGTCAGGGGTCAGTCTGGAGCAACCTTAACACCTGCTCTGGAAAGAGGAGATGCATTGGGTTGCAGAGGTTTTAAAAGTCAGCTCAGGACCAAAAAGTGCTATGCTCAAACTTGTATTGATTTACTTTGCTTTAGTCCTTAAGTTGTAGTCAAATTCAAGTAAGATATATCGTTAGAGAGGAAACAGAAAATTAACCAACCTTATCTCATTGGGTGTCTCCTCTTCCTCATACTTCTTCTTCTCTTTTTTGCGGAAGACGAGCCAGATAATTAAGATGATCAGGAGAACACCAAAGGACACGCCCACCAGAGCACCTGCCAGCACGCCCATTCCCCGAACATCTGTGAATCATCACACGTCTGTGACATCAACAGGGGACTGGCAAAAGTCCACACATGCGCCTGTACATACTGTGTCTATACTGTACTGTACACAAATTCACACAGAGATATGTCTGCTTCTCATATAAACAATGACTTTGGGAAATATATTTTGGCCCAAAAGATAAATCCTTTGCATTTGTGGATAACAGGCTTTGGTGGTGTTTATTGGGTTTAGTTCCATACAAGGATACATATTCATCTAATATAATGGCATTAAACCATTTCTGCTGTTGTGAGTAATTTCACCCTTTAATATGTCGGCCTTCCTGGCAGTCGATTTCTGTGAAATTGAAAAGTGGCTGTTTGAGCTAGGCCAAGACGACCAATGGCCACTGTGTAAACGGTACAATACCAAGTGTTAGGTTACTGGGGTGGAGGGGGAAGACAGTGGGGGGAAGGAAAATTAATTTTGTAGGTCCTGTTGGAAACTAAAGTCATCCGTCTCCATTGCAACATGGCAAGGAGCCAGGGAGCAGCTCTCAACTCACATTGCATGGTGACCTCAATGATGCAGTTCTCTTCACCCACGTCATTGCTAGCTGTGCACTTGTAGACACCTGTACTTTCCTTCGTAAGGTTCCGCAGAGTGACAATCTCAGGGTTCTTCAGATCTGTAAGAGAAATGAACTGTGATTTAACAACCTTCTCAACCTAGGAAAGCTGAAGTTAACCAGGGTGTTGCTCATGCCTGATGAAAACAGTCTGCATAAACCAGCATAGAGGCTGATCTATGATGTTCCTTTGCTGATCGAAGCTTGTCTGAGCATCATGGTCTAGCAACAAGTTCTGCTTGTTTAGTATGGTTTTACTCAAGCTTGTAGTAAACGCTGGTATACTGGTTCACTACCCAAAATTCCAACCATTATCATATTTCCGAGCTTCCTCTATTAGGTGTATATATATGTATGTATGTGTATATATATATATATATGTGTATGTATATAGGTGTGTTTGTGTGTGTGTGTATGTGTGTATATATGTGTGTATACATACATACATACGTACGTACGTATGTATATGTATATATGTGTATATATGTATATATATGTATATATATGTATATATATATATGTATATATATATGTATATATATATGTATATATATATATATGTATGTATATATATATATATGTATGTATATATATATATATATATATGTATGTATATATATATATATATGTATGTATATATATATGTATGTATGTAT
>JACXGJ010005888.1:0-36916 GCA_016801105.1 Esox niger | reverse complement strand
TTAAAGAGAGCCGTCCATGCTCGGAAACCATCAAACCTGAATGAATTAGAGGTGTTTTGTAGAGAGGAATGGTCCAAAATACCTCCAACCAGAATCCAGACCCTCATAGGAAGCTATAGGAAGCGTTTAGAAGCTGTTATTTCTGTAAAAGGGGGATCTACAAAATATTGAGTTATTTTTTTGATTGTAGTGCCTAAATGTATGCACATGCCTAATTTTGTTCGAACAATCATTGCACACTTCCTGTAAATGGTATAAACTTCGTTTCACTTCTCAAATATCACTGTGTTTGTCTCCTATATGATATATTTAACTGATTTTTTTTATCCTAAGAACCAACGATTTATGAAGGAAAATCATGGACGTTAACAAGGTTGCCCAAACTTTTGCAGACCACTGTACCTCCTACACATGCTATGTACCGAATCGGCTCAGTCAGACAGACAGACATACTGCATGTCACACAGCTGGCTTTTGCTGCCCTCTAGTGGTAGAGTTGATACATTGCTACGAGTCAATGATGGTTGTTGACTGTGTTTCCAGGGCTCTTTTAAGGTGTACCCTTTATCAGATGACCCGGGTGTAGCCCCTCCCCCTCGGCAGTTTTGTGAGCTACCTGAAAGCGGTCCTCAGGAGTGCCTGGTCAGGATCTATGTTGTTAGAGGCATTGATCTGCAGCCTAAGGACAACAATGGCCAGGTGAGAGGGACTGTCCTTTTCCTGGTGGCTGCCCTTCAAGTCCTACCTCAACTACCTGGCAATGCATTTGACCTCTTGACATTTAGTTCTGCATTTTCTCTACAGTGTGATCCCTATATAAAAATTGCCCTGGGAAAGAAGTCGATTGAGGATCGAGATCACTACTTACCAAATACTACTAACCCTCTGTTTGGAAGGTAAAATCATAACATTCAGTTGAACAACAGAGTTTGGTATGGATAATACTGGTTGCCACATTAACACCACATCTCTCTTTCTGTAGAATGTTTGAGATGACCTGTTTCCTGCCTCAAGACAAAGACCTGAAGATCTCCGTGTATGACTATGATATGTTGAGCCGTGATGAGAAGGTGGGAGAGACGGTGATAGACCTGGAGAACCGTCTCCTGTCTCGCTTTGGCTCCTATTGTGGATTACCTCAGACATACTGCATGTGAGTACACTTCAACTCTGTATTTTAATGTGAAAAGCAAAAATTGTCAGACACTTTCCAAACTCAGGATTGATGTAGAGATGACTCATTGTCCTGTGCAATCAGATGAGTGGATCCAGATACCAGCTTCGTCTTTCAGCCCTAAGAGAATGTGAAAGATAGCCACTGTAAAGGATGTTTGTCCATAATTATTATGGGGTACTTTGAGAGGCTTTGTTGATCTCCCGGAAACAGATCTGGGATCAACCAGTGGCGCGACCAGCTGAAGCCTTCTCAAATACTTCAGAACTTGGCTCGTCTCAAAGGTGTCCCACCACCAAGGACGGAGGACAATGGCGAAACACTGTCATTCAATGGAAAACAGTATACCCTGGAAGAATTTGGTAATTGCCAAACCATGTTTTCTCATAGTGTTTGCTAAGCTTGAGCAGAATCATGAGCAGTAAGATGACAATTCAATTGTGTAAAAAAATGTTATGGACCCTGGACATACTGTGCCCTCTTTTACCTTCTTTATTTAGAGGCCAACAAAGAGATCCACCAGCATCTGGGCCCTGCGAATGAACGGATATCTCTGCATGTCCTCAGAACACAGGGACTGGTCCCAGAGCATGTGGAAACCAGGACACTGTACAGCACCTTCCAGCCCCAACTCTCCCAGGTCACCGCCCATGTTGTCTTTACCATCAGTATGTCTCCCACTACCTTGATGTTTTGGAGACTAACTGTATTTTACTTCACTACATAGGGACGCCTTCAAATGTGGGTAGACGTTTTCCCTAAAAGCATGGGCCTTCCCGGACCACCGTTTGACATTGCGCCACGGAAAGCCAAAAAGTAACAGACACGCGTCATAATTTAGTATTTCAAAATGTTTTCACAAACATCTATTGTACTCACACCATTCATATCATTTTAGGTATTTCCTTCGAGTTGTTGTTTGGAACACTACTGATGTCATTTTGGATGAAACTAGCATCACTGGGGAGCGCATGAGTGACATCTATGTCAAAGGGTATATTTTTTTTTAAAGAAATATCATCTTTTGAAAATGCATTGAACTATTCCACTGGCAGCCATGAATGTAACCCACAAGTGGTTTGTTGGAACACATTACAATCTAAATAAATTAACCAGTTAGTCTGGGTTGGGTCCAGCTGGATGCCAGGAATGGAAGAGGACAAGCAGAAGACTGATGTCCACTACAGGTCCCTAGATGGAGATGGTAACTTCAACTGGAGGTTCGTCTTTGGCTTTGAATATCTGCCCGCCGAACAGCTCTGTCTGGTCTCCAAAAAGGTGTGTAAAAACCTGAGAAACTATTAGAAACATAATGATGTTGCTACAATGATTTGGTTTACCATTATATTGTCTTGCAGCTTCTCAGACATTCATACATGCCTAAAATCACATCTATCCTTCCCATAACCCAAAAAACATCATCCTAACACCTGAGACTAAACATGAAACTGCATTAATTGGTGGTAATAACCAAGGTTTTAACATTTGCATAACCGAACATATCATTTTGGATGGTTTTGGTTACCTTCAACAGGAACATTTCTGGAGTCTGGACAAAACAGAGTTCAGGATACCCCCCAAGTTGATTGTTCAAATTTGGGATAATGACAAGTTCTCATTGGATGATTACCTGGGTAAGGCACCTGTCTTGCAGTGAAAAAATTTAAATGTACATTTGATAATTTAGAAAAATGATAATTTTGCTTTGCTGATAAACTGCACTATTGTCACATAAATCTCTTATGTTGTTGTGGCGGTTTCAAAGGCACGGTAGAGCTGGATCTACGCAAACTTACCCCTCCAGCAAAGACTTCAAAGATGTGCCAACTGGGCATGATGGAGGAGGTGTCAAATTCAGGGCAACACAAACTAGACCTGGCCAAATCATTGTTTGCTCAGAAGTCTGTCCGAGGCTGGTGGCCCTGTGCCACTGAACAGGACGGGAAGAAAGTCCTTGCGGTGAGTACAATTGAGATAAGATCCCATTTAAAAAGATCAAACTGTGAAGATGTACAGTCAAAAATGTGTGGAATCAATCTGAACTAACATCCATTGTGAGTAGGGGAAGGTTGAGATGACTCTAGAAATTGTGTCTGAGTCTGAGGTGGATGAAAAACCTGCTGGAAAGGGCAGAGATGAACCCAACATGAACCCGAAGCTTGACTTTCCTAAGTAAGGATCTCCACTCTTCCGTGTACATGTTTACCCATAATACACCAGAAAGGTTTACTTTAGGTAATCCTTGTCAAAATGCTTACACTGTATATGTTCATTTCCAATGTACCGTATTAAACATTGTCACCTCCTCTCCCCAACAGGCGCCCGGACACTTCCTTCTTTTGGTTTACAAACCCATGTAAGACCATGAAGTTTATTGTGTGGCGAAGGTTCAAGTGGATGTTCATTGGACTCATCATATTGATCCTGGTCCTGCTTTTCTTAGGGATCCTTTTGTACTCCTTACCGGTAAGAACAGGCAGCAGCGGACGGGTTAAATCAAATTAGCATTCACTAAATAACCAGCTGTCTGTATTTTAATGTGTTTGTCTAATTCCTATTTTGTTTTCATTTCAGAACTACATTTCAATGAAAATTGTGAAGCCATTCAAATAAAAATTCCCCGCTGGTCTCTTTTGTCAAGAGGATCAGACAGTTGCGCATGGTTGGGATGGGGTCAAGTTTTCTACATTTTCGTTTTTGGTGAAGTTAATTGGAATAGTATGTATTGTGTTTTAGGAGTCGAACTGCAAAGGGAGAGTAATATTATGTGTAACTTTCTGTTTAACTGTAAACTACCAATAACTATGATATGACCTCTAGTGGTGCTTTGGGGTACTCTAGACAGTTATAGCTGACTATCTGGCCTTCTGCCTGGCCTTTAAAAAGATACAAAATGTATTAATTAAAAGTTGTAAAGCTTCATCTTGAAATTTAATTTTAATATCAGGATTTCCGGATGAAATGAAATTGTATTTATTTCTATCTTGTCCGTTAAACTTTTTGAGTTTTGGTGGCATATGGGTGGCAGAAAAGTAAATATTTGTAGATTAGAGGCAATTAAATACATTTTCTTTTAAGTCTTACAAACGCATTGACCAATTTGGACACAGATATAATACAAAGAATGTAGAAATCCATTATGTTTCACTAATTTAGAGGATGGTCTTATGCAGAGTGACAATAAGTGAGTGTATGCAATTAAAATATGTTTTTGTACTGCCCCCCCATGGGCATCATAATAGTCCCATCCAGGGATGCCGATAGGAATCCCAGGGCCCGAGACAAAATTGAATGTTTAGAACCCAAACCACGAACCCAAAATTTTTATAAATAGCAATGATGTTACTGTTCATAAAACAGGTCATAAATGTTTATTGTTTTAAATGTTTTAGCTAGGTAGCACTAAATACCAAGATTGACTGACTAATAAATAATTATATTTAAGCCTACCAGGACAACGTTACTGGTTGTCCCCCCCTGTCAGCATCACTGGTCCCATCAGCTGAGCACATTTGTTTATAGGTGTAAGTTACATTTAAGTTACATTTACTGTAACTGTGTTACATTACCTGTTAATGACTGTAACTGATTACTTGTTAATGGCCAGAATTACTGTACATTCTGCTAGCCTAGATTTGCCAATTTTATTAGTCCAGTGTGGTTAATTCGTCATATTTGCCTTCTCATTAAATACAAAACTGTATATAAAAATAATATTATTTCACAAAAAAGTGTCTTTGTGTAATAGGGCTATTATAAATGTATATTTTCATTTTTTATCTTATGAAACTTCCTTGAATGTAATGCAGTTTTCATTGAATTCATAATGGCTGTTTTGTGCTTTGTAATTCCTTAAACCAAGTAATTCAAACCCTGAATACCCACTTGCTGAATGCCAGTTTCACAGTTCTACAACCCTGTTTCCATTAAAGTAGAGACGCTGTGTAAAATGTAAAGAAAAACAGTGCAATGCAAAAATGTGCCAATCATTTATACCGTGATGGTATGCGGGTGCACATGTCATGGGTGACTTGCACATTTGTGAAGGCCCCATTAATCCTGAACAATATTTACAGGTTTTGGAGCAATATATGCTGCAATCCAGACAATGTCTTTTTCAGGGACGGCCTTGCTTATTTCAGCAGGAGACTGCCAAACCACATTCTGCACGTATTACAACAGCATGACTGTAGTAAAATAGTCTGAGTACTAAACTGGTTGCAGTCTAGACCTCTCACCCATTCAAATCATTTGGGGCATTATGAAATAACAAATGCAGCAAAGGAGATCCCCAACTGTTCAGCAGTTGTAATCCTATATTAAACAAGAATCAACATTCCACTTTCAAGTCTACAGCAATTGGTCCCCTCAGTTCCCAACAGTGTTGGGAACTGAAGAGGTGTTGCAACACAGTGGTAAAAATGCCCCTGTCCCAACTTTTTTGATGTGTTGCTGGCATCAAATTTTCAAAACAGTCCTCAGTTTCAACATTTGATATGTTGTCTTACTATTTTCAATTAGATAATGGGATACATGTTCGCACATTTTTTTGAAAATGGGGTTGCAATTGTCTTGACCTGTTAACAATAAAAAAGGCACCACATGTGCTTTGTTGTTTACTGTCATCGTGGCAGAAGGTTTGTATCCAGCACTCCAGATGGCAAATCGTGGCTATTGCACATTGGCCATATACCACGCCCCTTTGTTCGTTATGGCAGATAGGTCTAAGCAGTAAATAATGAGTAGATTAGTTTAGTTTTTGTTAATTTAAACCCGTTTGCCCGTCAATAAAATGTATCAATCCTAATAGTGATTAATTGCACAATTGTATCTCATGACATTTGTTAAATAAAAATATCGTAAAATCACTGACGCAGCAAAGCTATTCCCTCTGTGTGTGGCGGAGGTCGTTTATGTATTTCTGCTGATCGTCTCTGAGCCTTGACAACGTAAACACTTTATAATTATTTATCGATCTAAGAGTTTGTTCTCTTTTTAACGCACTATCAGCTTTTCAATTTAGTTACGCCTAGTAATGTGTAAATATATTTTAGCGATATTTTAAAAAACGACCTCCATTATGTATTGAAGTTCTGATCTGAGGTCTTGAGTTTCAGTTTGCCTATTGTTAAGCCTGTACTCGGTACGATGTGGGAGAATTTGATTATTAATGTGAATAGACGATAGGTACATTTAATGTTAAATAATATCGATACATTTAATGTGATCAACTTTCATTTGATAGATTTGATTGTGTTGTAAACGAAATGTTTTTACATATAGATGCTCCATAATGAGTGCCCTCTCCGGTAAAGCCAGGGCAGTGCTGCTATTCCCACTTCTCGCTGTCAGCTATTTAGCTTTTTTATTAGGTAGTATAGAGTAATGAATCGACATGTTTTACATGAATTATTTGATGTTTCATACAATACAACAAACCTGCCAATTGTACAACGCTAGGTATTTCCAGACCTGAGACATGCTCCGGCCATTGAAGATTCTCTTCAGACTCAAGTGGGCAGGGTCAAGGTCTTGCTCCAGCTATGTCTCCAGAATAAGGTGAGTTCAGGTGACTGCCAGAAATACATGTTCAACACTTAAAAGCTGTGATTTCAAGGAATTACATTTAAACTGAAATGAGATGTCTGGTAGGTATCTGAATAAGATGAAGCAGGATGACGAGGTGTGTCGAACAGCATTGCAGTCTGGGCAAATTTTCCTCTATCACCAACTGGCCCCTCTCCTGCAGTGGACTGACAATGGAACATGCCAGTTTCCTGCCCTCCTGGCTGAAGGTACATTTTGGCAAGATAAACAGTAGGGCATGGAAGCCTGAGACCGAAATGGATGGTGAAAGTCCTTGTCCATCTGGTCATGCCTCGGATCTGAACCAGGTTTAAATAGTACCATTAATATTGGGACTCTTAATTTGTTCACCCGGCACAGCCAGAAGTGGAATGGTTACCCCTCGGAGCCTATTTCCTCTCTAGGTTTCTTCCTAATTTTCAGCTTCTTAGGGAGTTTTTCCTAGCCACTGAAGTTCATCACTACTGTTGTTTGCTCCTTGAGGTTTAAGGCCGGGTATTTTATGAAAGCACTTTGTGACAACTGCTGATGTGAAAAGGGCTTTATAAAATAAACCTCCTATACACTCTTCAAGTTTAAAAAGGGATTACATGGCCTTCTGAATCCCACTGATATTAATAAGAAGTGCAGGAATAAACACAGACTTAAGGATTTTAAGATTACGGAAAGAGCTTTGCACTTATTTACACCGAATATGTTTCTTTATACACTGTACACTGATGTACACTGATGAGCCAAAACAAAGACCACCTGCATAATATGCTGTTTGTCCTCCATGTGCCGCTGAAACAGTGCTGACCCGCCGAGGCATGCATAATATAAGACCCCTGAAGGTGTCCGGTGATATCTGGCACCAGGATATTAGCATCAAATCCTTAAAGTCCTGTAAGTTGTGAGGTGGAGCCACCGTGGATCGGGCTTGTTTGTTCAGTACATCCAACAGATGCTCAATTGGAGTGAGGTCTGGGTAGTTTGGAAACCAGGGTAACACCTTAAACTCTTCATCATGTTCTTCAAACCATTCCCGAACAATGTGTGCAGTGTGTCAGGGTGCATTATCCTGCTGAAAGAGGCTGCTGTCATCAGGGAATACAATGAAGGGGTGTACCTGGTCTGCAACATTGTTTAGGTAGGTGGTATGTGTCAAATTGATGTCCACATGAATGCCCAGGCCCAGGGTTTTCCAACGTTGGCCCTGACATCCCGATCCTTCCATCAGTTTCTTGTCTTCCCAGAATCCATCCTGGTGCCATCACATCCCCAGGTAAACATCGCAAATGTACATGGCCATCCACATGATGTAAAAGAACATGTGACAGGTGGCTTTCCACAGCGCCAAGGTCCAGTTCTGTTGCTCGCATGTCCATTGAAGGCACTTTCAACGGTTTACAGGGGTCATCGTGGGCCCTCTCACCAGTCTGCGCTACACAACCCCACGCAAAGCAGGGTGCAATGCACAATCTTCACATTCCTCCCGTAAACCATAATAAAAAATGTTGGTGACTTGTGCCACATTAAACCTTCAAGTTCGGACCAGACAGGATAGCCTTCGTTGACCTCGTGCATCAATATGAGCCTTTGGTCATTTCCTGAGTCTATAAAACAACAAGAAGTGGAGACATTTAAGGGGTCTGAATACCTTCCAAAGGTCTAGTGAATAAAATACATTATTGAGACTTGATGTGGTCCAGCCAAGCAGGTTGCATCTGCACTCCTGCAGGATGTGTTACAGATCCGGCCAAAATGTTCCTGTCCAAAAAAACTGAAAGAAATGTAATATACATTTAAACAGATATATATTTTGTATGGCGTATTTGAGAATGTGATTAAATTGTACTTGAAATCGGCATTTCTTGACCTAAAACAAGGATAACACATTATAAAACCTCTAGTATCTATGTGATGGCAATGTTTGTTCCTCTTAGATGTAAAAGGAATTCTTGAAAACCTTGGAGAAAGCAAAGAAATGCTGTGGGAATCTCTTCTCATCAACTGCACTGAACGGAACCAAGCACAGTTCTCATTAGATGTTGGTAAGAGAACGGTTTGGACGGTATATTTTCGACTGAAACAATAATTATTTTCCGGCAATACAGTCGTCTACACTGAGTGAAGAATTCCAACTGTCTCTGTGTTGTAGGGTCTATAGAACAGGCTGCTGTGGAGAAACTCTGTGGAGGAACCTTCATAGACCTGAGAAAAGCTTTCTTCCTACTCAGAGGACCTGAAGCAACGTTGGCAGCCAGAGTAGGTATTTCAGTCCAGTCTGTCAATTTTTTATGAGAACAATACCATGTTTGCTCTTGTACTTTGTATTTTGTATCCAGTGCCTTGTCATCATCAGGGGCAGGCGCTTCTAAGATGGCACCAGACAAATGGCTTCTGCAGTTCCACTGGTCAGCCCACCCATAGGAACCAGTCTGGGAGCCAACGCGTGTGCCACAACAGTGGTATCACATATTACCCCAAGGTTAGAATGGAGTCTTATCTGGCAGATGAAGGGTCAATCTAATATTAGAAAACGAGTATATCACATTGGATTCTGGTCATGATTTCAGAGTAGACTTGCCTAGTGTTCTGTAGTCCATTTCGTTTCTTTTCAAGATGTCTCCAGTGGTGATTGCACTGGTGTCTGATGGGAAACGTTGTCTGCTGGGGAGGCAGTCCACCTTCCCACGGGGGATGTACAGTGCACTGGCAGGCTTATGTGATATGGGCGAGTCTTTGCATGCCACACATTTCAAACTGAGAATTGAGTTTTTATTAGATGCATCCTTACAAGGTGACCTAGATTAAGACAGTATGACAGCAAACTCATTTATAACTGTACTAATTAATTGTATTTAATAAAACAGAAAACAAAATAGAGGAAAAATGGTGTCAACAGATGAGCCTTTTTTTCTTTCAACCATTTCTTTCCATCAACAGGTGAGACCCTGGAGGAGACACTCGGCCGGGAGATAGCTGAGGAAGTTGGGTTAGAGGTTGAGTCTATCCAGTACTCAGGCTCTCAGCACTGGCCGTTTCCACAAAGCTCCTTCATGGTGGCATGTCACGCCACTGTCAACACAGACAACACACAGGTCAGTCAGTATTACAGTTTTTGTCATTTAACCTAAGCTTTTATCCATAGCAACTTATGACTTAATGTATACATTTTAAGAATCCAAGTAGAGTGCACAAACAGTACCGGCCCAAGCCTTTTGGGGGCCCTAAGCAAAAATGATTTGGGGGCACCCTCTACTATTGGTCTGGGTCTCACTAGCAGTCGGGGGCCCTAAGTCATTTAGGGCCGGCCTTGCGCACAAATCGGCAGTAGTAAGTATTCTCTTCTGAATTAGTTATTAGTAAAAGCTAGTGCTGGGAAGAACAAAACCTTACAGACTTTATATTTCACAGTAATACAAAATTAATTGAAATCTAGAAAACATGGATAGTTATGTCACTGTAAGGACATAACTACCCATACACTTTAAAAAAAAACATGTTGTGTATTTTACTAAAGTAATTGTCTATTATATTTTGTTATACTTTATATTACTATGATACTGTAACTACATAACATTTTGTTCATAGTCATGCCTTGCTCATCCAAGGTTATATAAATAAAATCTTCCCATTGTAAAACAGTGTATATTGAAACATTTACTGTTAAAACCATTGTGAACTCCATGCTGATTATGTGAACCTGTTTCGCTTACAGATCAGGGTGGATTCAGTAGAGTTGGAAGATGCCCGGTGGTTCAGCCTTGAGGAAGTCCAGGAACTTCTCAAAATCAAGGCACCTCCTCGGAACAATAAAGGAGAGACCCCTGTGTTCTGGGTACCACCAAGGTACGCCATAGCGAACCGGCTAATCCAGGAATGGGCCAATCAACAACAGCTCAAATCATGACAATATAGACGAATATTAAACAACATTAAAGCTGATAAAGAAACATAGATCATCTTAATACCAGGCTGAAAAACTGTGGTAAGTGCTTTGTAATAATAATAAGTAAATGCAAATTATGAGTCCATAAGAGACACTACTGGGGGCAGTGACCATGTTTAATGTACTGTGAATGGAATATAAAATGTGACAGGAAAGATCTTGACTGCATTCTTCTTGTGCCCTCGTCTCAAAATACAGTTTTTTTAGGTTCTCAGACCTTAATAAGAATTTAAAAGGAGACCCAAGAATCATATAATTTAAACTTCACTCTTATCCAAGATTGCCTTATTTTATCACTTCCTTTAAATGGACAATCTCCACAAAATATGACAATGAGGCTCACAATGACATACAGAGAAAATGATTGTAAGTGTATCAAGTACAATAATATTATACCTGTGTTGTATGAACACAAACTGAATTAAACTGAATAAAGTGCTCAAATAATATTTTTAAAGCCGGAGATATACTCGCTGTTGCAACTAAGAACGACAATGAAAGCTTTGGACAATGCCTTTATATTTATTAAGAAAACCATAACATAAGTGCAATGCAGGAAAAAGACATAAGGGCTACATGTGAAACACATCAATAACATGATGTCATGTCTTGATAAAGTTTTGATATACATAACAACTTGAAACATCAAGGCAGCAGGATACAGAGGCTGGTATAATAAACCATTGCCCAAGAAATTACAAGCTCATCTAAAAAATACATTTAGTTACATTACATTTCAGAGTGACTACCCCACAGTAATCATAACATATAACTGAGATTGCAGTTAGCTACAAGCCACAGGAAAGTTTTATAACGAGTCACTTCTTTCCCTTCCTTCCTGAGGAGGAGTTTGTTTTCTTCTTGCAGTACTTCGCCTCCAGGTCATCCATTAAATTGTTAAAGCCTGCTTCTTTTGACTTCTGATTTTTCTGAAATAAAAGAGGACAAACGACATCTGCAATGAAAGCTTGGAACAAAGGTGAGACTGCACTGTTTTAAAGGTGGGTAATGTTTTTGGTCACTCCCCCCCACATTGCCCAAAAACATTTCGCACCTTGATCATGGCAACTAGGCTGTCCTCGCCGTCCATGCCCATCTCTTTCTGCATCTCTTCTGCCTCTTTGCGCTCTTTATCGGCCTGGAAACGTAACAACAATAAAACATTAAGAGCTGAAATGGTGAAATGCATTTGGTGACCGTAAAATACTTACCTAGGTGATCCGCCAACTCTGTCTATTACACAAGCACGAGCTAAAAACAAGCAAGAAAAAGGCCACGGACATGAATTCCCACCTTGCGTTTGCGAATGCTTTTCTTCTTCGCACTCTCGTTGGTGAAGGCCTTGTGAGCGGGTAGCTCCTGGGAGTCGATGGCACACTGGAGGATGGCGCGGATCCGTGGCTCGTCCTCCTGGGTGGCACACAGCACATTCTCCATGATCTTGTCCATGTCGCCCTTGTGCTCCTCGTAGGCCCGCATGAGATCGTGCTTCTCCTCCTCGGAGTCCTTGTAGGACTTCTCAAAATCCAGGATGTCTTGAAGTGTGATCTGCAAAGAGGAAAGCACATCTCGTGTCACACAGTAATGGGAAAACTGAGCAAGACAGGTGATGTCTTTTGCCAAACGGCATTATCTAAGACAGTGTTTCTCAACCCTGCTCTGTCACAACTGATTCACTTGATCAGCTCAATATCAAGTCATTCATGAGCTACATCAGGTGTGTGTCCTGGAGCAGGGCTGAGAAACACTGCTCTAAGGCCTGGGACAATGCAGATGACTAATAAACTCAGAATTGATTTTCACTAGACAATGTATCCATTTGTGACTTAAATCCTCATTTAAAGCCTTACCTTAGGAAACATTGTTCTCCAATACTCTTCCCAATTCCGATCTCGGTCAACTGAGTCAGACTCTTCGTCTATGATGCCTTGCTCGTTATAAATGGCCCTTTGGTCCACATCACTCAACACCGCATACACCTTCCCTAGAGCCTAACACATCAACAAACCAGAATAGAAACTGATCAGAGACCCACTCCTCCTCAACTTTTATTATAATTTTTCGATGCTGCCTTGTCTACCTGGAACTTGGCAGTGGCTTGTTCGTCACCAGTTGCTCTGTCAGGGTGGACTTGTAGTGACACCTTATAGTAACCCCGTCGAATCTCTGCCTCTGACGCATCCTTTGTTACTCCGATGACATCATACAGATTTGACGTCTTGAACAACTCCTCACACTGATCCAGCAAACCCATGTCTGTGATGTGTAGCTAGCAACCTGCTAGCTGCTGAGGAAAAGACGACATTGTCATGTGTATGAAAAGGCTGCGCTACAGCTTCTACCCTTCTCCCCTAATGTACCCCTTCTAACCACGGTCATGTCTATAATAGTATCTTCAGTGAATAGGGTAGCTCATTAAATAGCTAGCTAAAATAAGGATTTTGCCTGTTATGAGTATTGGATATGCATATTGGACTGTACACCCAAAGCTGTATATATACAGTACCAGTCAAAGGTCTGGACACCTACTCATTAAGGTGTATTTTTATATTTTTACTACTTTGGTGAAATTAATGACACACCCTTAAATGAGTAGGTGTGTCCAAACGATTGACTGGTCCTGTATATTAACGTTCAATACTCTTAATAGGTTTCTGAATGGCTATGAAAAGACCTATGACTTTATTTGTTTATTCTGTGCGTGTCACTGATTACGTAGATACCTCCTTTCATGGTTGCATAATCATTAGGTTAAGCTGTAGTCCAATATTTATTTTCAATATTCATAATCTGCCTAATCCTAATTGTGTCCAGATACAAAAGTGGTGCTCCAATTGCTACATACATTGCCTTATTTATTTGAAATGTGTAATTTTTTTCAAATGTTTTAATCTATTTTGATTACTTTAGATGATGGACGTTTATTTTGAAGGGGAAACTAGGACACGCTACAAGGAAAACACTAGGGTCTCAATAGTGTAGCTAGCATCTTATAATGTACGTGTAAGTAGCCAAACTCATGCCAGCCTCTTATGAGGCAAACTGTCATTCGCTACAGTACTTCACAATGTCTCCTAGAGAAAAAACGGACGCCTAGAGTATAGTTCGTCAGGAGTAATTGTGTTTAGGTAGCTAGGTAAGCTAGCCTTTGAAGTAGTCTACACTTGTAACGTTAACTAGACAGTTATCTTCGTTTTCTGTCCATGCCAACTTTTCCGGAGTGTAGCTAGCGAGTTAATTCATGTTATCTCAATAAGATGTTTCGACTAAAGTTTGACATATTGCAGGATAATAATAATGCCTCTGAACTTACCAGTTCTCTCAGTGCTTTGACTGAATGACAGGTTACTAGTGGGATACAGTACGGTTTTTCTTGGCTAACTAGCTACCTTTTTTACCTCTAACGGTTACTACTGTACTATACGCGTCTAGATGTTAGTTACAATTACACTACAGCTAGAGTTGTCAGCAAGCTCCTCGGCGGCGAAGGCGCGCTATTAGCGTGACAAATATTATGCGCGCCACAGACTTGCCAATCACAGTTTAGGATAACCTCAACCATAGAGAGGGTAAGAGATGCCATGGTGGTCAAAGGTTTAGGGGATGTTACAAAACAAAACAACAGACACCTGGAGGAAGGTTTTCTCCCACTGAGTTCCATTATTGAGGAATGAGTCTCAACCTTTTAGTGTTTATTGAAGTCTCACCTCTTATGTCAGGTCTACAAGTAAGGTGTGAATAGCAAGGCACTGGATTTATAAACCATACATTTTAAATTCATATTTTTGTCATCTAGCAGACACTCATCAGTGACAATGTATACAGTACATACATTGGAAATGAGCTATGCGAAACTAGCACACCATTTAGTTGTAAGTGCATTTTACTCAATTAATTGGTTATTGGCAAAGGTCCGTGCTGGAAAGAAGCCTGTTATACAAACATAAAACATAGAAAGTTAACAAAAGACAAAAGACTGAGGTGGTGGCAGTGGTGCTATTTTAAGTACTCTGTGAAAAGGGTGTTTTTTAGAGATTGGTAGAGATAATGCTATCCTAGCCTCCATGGGAAGCTGGTTATACCACTAAGGTGCCAGAACAGACAAGAGTTTTGCCTGTGGGAATTGGGAACAGTCCCAAAGTGTTGGGACAGCCAAGAGCAAAGTGGTGGCTGAAGAGTCCGGGTAGGTATTTAAGTTGAGTGTTGCTTGAAGGTAAGGACGAAGCGCCGTAGGCAAGAACTTGCTAAGGCCCAATCAGTAAATGTTTTCAATGGCCCCTATCTGCCCAAATAGCTGTTCAATACACACCCACACTGGTATTGATCCTACTGATTGTTTAAAAATGGTAACAAGTTGATTCTTCAAATAGGAGCAAGTCCCTTCCACTTGTATAGATGATTTACAGATGCACATATGATAGACATTGGAGGTAATTCAGTTACACCTGATGGAAGTTAACTTATTGCAAGAAAAGGAACTGATATGCCTCTATTCCCTCTGCTTGCCATTCTTACTGAAATAGAATTAATCCTAGGGCATAAATTGTAGGCTATATCATCTCAACAAGTGCAGACATGTAGACTTGCAGCAAGAGTTATTAAGTGACTGGAGGTTACATTATAGTAACACAAATTTAACTTTTCACACTTGAGCATTGTCTTTAAATTGGTTTCCCTAGTTGATAAATATAATCTTTATTGCCTGTCAGGTGGCCACAACACATAAATGGCACACCAGGACTTGAGACAACAATGACAGTTGACTCAATTCCACTGTCTGTGCACTCACAGATGGTGTACTGGGAAACCGACATGAATGTGTCCTCTATCCTTTTCTATGATGTAGTTGTCTCTTTAATAAATCCACTTCCTTTCCATTCAGGAACTAGAGTTGGGGGGTTCACAAAAAATACTTCCGTCTGAGCAATGCACTATTTATGTTCTGATCATTTAAAGAAGTCTACGTGTCCTCGTAATTAACCACACTTATTTATGTACTAGCTCTATTTAGATGTGGTATAATCTCAAAATTGTATCAATGCAAATCTGATAGTGGTCAGTTAGCTACAATTAAAAATAAACAGCAACATACAATGTCAAATTTCATTGCGCTGCAAACCCAGTTGTCCTCCGTTATGGAGACCCTTGTTCACGCGGCGGTGGCCGAACTAGGTAAACTTGTAGCGGACAGTTCTGTCTTCGTATTCAGCCTGGCACTGACTCAGGAGCAAAGAGCTGAAGTCGACTTATCGGAAAAACTGCAGACGGAAAGTCAGACCAAGATGGTAAGTTTCAGTAAATGAAAAAGGCCCTCCTGGCAGCTGGATTAGTTAACAATTGTACCAGTCGTAAACATGCTCTCACTACTCTGGTGACGAGCGTCTGTTAATGACACCTCTTTTAATGGTGACAACCGTTTGAATTGAGCAGTATAGTATTTGTATAAAAAATAACTATTTGCAGTATCGTATAGTAGCCTACTTTATAAGAGTAGACGCCAAGAGTTGCAAGAGGGTATTTTGAATTGTCAAAATGCTGTATTAAAGAAATACACCTTATGCTCCATGAAGTAATTCAACAAGGTATACGCAGACGTCCATTTAAAACCTTCTCTATGGAGACGTGCAGTCCGTCCTATAAATGTAGACACGACCTCATGTCATGAGAACACTTGGTCTATCTTTAAATCAATAAGAGGTTTGAAATGGACAAGATGGAGTCATGCACATTTTTGGATTAGCTCATGGAGGCTAGTTGAACATTTTCTGGTTGCTTCTTTTAAGATCACACTATATTATTCTATTTTTGATTTTCTGAAATGTAAAATGGTTCAATTACTATTTTCTCATCCTCTATCATGCCATGACTCATGTAGGTTGCATGTCATACTCCTTTTGCAGTAGTAAACAAAGGATAACAAAAAATTGGTTTGTGAATATGTTTTGTATAAGTTACACACCTGTTTGAGAAATATCTATGTAGACTCGAATTAAGATGTGAATAGTACATGCGTCGTAATGAACTCCACTAGCACCAAAATGTATCTCTTGTCATTAGTTTTTCATTTGTAATGGCTGTGTGGGGGCACCCTTTTTTTTGCCCATATCATAGATCAGCTGACCTTTAGTCTGACTCCTGTAAATGATCAGAAACATGAATGATCAAGGCATTTACAGTAGTCAGATGAAATGGAAATGGGCATACATACATTCAAGAGCCACAATCTTATGAGCCTGGACTATTTATAGACTCAGAATGCTGCCTAAGCTTCTTATGGTGAAATATTTTTTATGATTTTAAATAATGCCTTCTTGATCTCTTGAATTTGCAGACACACTTTGCTGCAATCATGGAGGTACTGGGCAATGAAGCATTGGGTAAAATTATGAAAATTGTGGATGATTCAAAATTTTGGGTGGACTTTGAACCCAGACTTCTCAAAGTTCATAGAGGGAAAAAAGCCAAACCACAAGCAAGCATCTTAAATATTCTCTCAGTTGGAGGAATGGGTATGTAGCGCTGTTTTGTTTTTAATGCTGTGTTCTGTTGGATAACAACCTACAATAACTAGTACTTATTTAAATCCCTAATGCCTCTTTTTCTTTGGCACAGCAGAGGAACATTCATATGGTGGAACTGGTAAAACTGAAACACAAACTCTTTCAATGAAGGTAACTGATTGTAGTTTTTCTGCCATCACTTTCTGCATTCAGTTGACCAAATGTTTAAAATCATTTTGGCTAGTCTGTGTTCAATCAGTGCCATTTCTATAACGGGATTCAGTTATGTTCCTAAAGTTTACACCACACTTTAATATTTGTGCCGGCAGTCGGCAGATTTGAAGGAAGTGGACACACCAGAATATCCCCTTGTTTTGGCGGTCTCTGTTAAAGACGAGCATGGGCAGATAGACCTCGGGGCCATCGCAGAGAGTAAGTTTAAAGCCAATAGAATCTTGACTGCATAACATTGGTCCATATCATAGCTGCCCCTTAAGTCAATATCTTTCATCATTCCTCCATTTTCTATGTATGTTTTATGCTTGTCTTACAGGAGCTGTGGATGATGCTTTTGCAGGAAGATCCTCAGAACATCAGTATGGGATGAGTAGTGACCACCCCCAGGAAAATTCTACCGACGCCCTATTGGAGACTTTGTTAACCCAAAAGAAGCTCTTCATTTGCACAGAGTGTGGGAAAAGTTTCTCCACGCAGAGCAACCTCAAATCCCACCAGCGTCTTCACACGGGCGAGAAGCCGTTTGTGTGCATGTTCTGCAACAAAGCCTTTGCCCACAAACAGAGTTGTAATGATCATATCCGCAGCCACACCGGCGAGAAGCCCTTCATATGTAGTGTGTGTGGGAAATGTTTCGGTAAGCAGGCTCACCTCAAGACCCATTCAATTATCCACACAGGGGAAAAGCCCTACAGCTGTGGTGTGTGTGGCAAGAGCTTCAACCTGGCCCAAAATCTCTCCAGACATCAGCAGGTTCACACCGGAGAGAAGATCTTCACCTGTTTGCTTTGTGGCAAAGGTTTCACGCGCGCTGTAACACTTAAAACCCATCAGCTTATTCACACCGGACAGAAGCCCTTCAATTGCAGTCAGTGTGAGAAGAGTTTCCGTCACGCTGTCAATCTTAAGAACCACCAGCGGATTCATACGGGTGTCAGGCCGTTTAGCTGTGACTTGTGCGGAAAGACGTTCCGTCAGTCGGTGAATCTGAAAATACACAAGCGCATCCACACTGGAGAAAGGCCGTTCAGCTGCACGGAATGCGGTAAAACGTTCAGTCAGCAGAGCAGTCTCATCTCCCATGGACGCACCCACTCCAATGAGAAGCCTTTCGAATGTAGCTTCTGCGAGAAAAGATTTAATAACGCAAACAGTTTGAAGCTGCACCAGAGAGTCCACACCGGAGAGAAGCCGTACAGCTGTGAAATCTGTGGGAAGACCTTCAGTCAGGGCAGTCATCTCCGAACACACAAGAGGCATGTCCACGCAGGAGGGAAACAGTATATCTGTGATAAATGTGGAAAGAGGTATTCAGACAAACGGAATCTTAAGATGCACAAATGTGTTTATGCCTCAACCTAACACACCTCAACAAAACTGTTTCAATCTATGAGAGGCTGATGTTCTTTGCTTTGCTATCTTCATGCCTGTTGGTCTGTTCACCAGACAGCCTGAAGACTGGTAGACTTTTCTAGGGATACCCCCTTTAACTTTTGTCTGAGCAAAGTGAATGGTTTACTGTGGAATAGGAGTTTGGCACTTGAGCTATTTTTCCTGTTTTTTCTCCCCTTTTTACAGTGGTGAAATTATAAACACATCAACCAAATGGCTATTTATATTGTTGTAATATTAGTGTATACTGTATATAATACAACTTTGTTAAATATATTTCAGTTTAAATTAGGTTAAACTAGCATTTTGCAGCCAGAGATGTATTGCTCTCATTTGTGAAAAGCCCATGAACTGAATTTGGCTGAAGTTGGTCTTTAAATAATTAGTTAAATCTTGTTATAACAAAGTACTTGGCTGTTTTGTCTGTTCTTTCAATGTATTTGTTGTCATTAATTTATTGCTCACAATTTTTACACGTTTCATAAAGACCTGAATATTCACTTATTCTTATTATTTTTCTTTTTTAGCCTTTTTTATTTAAGATACTTATCTAAATAAAAATAGCTCAATTAGTATCATTAGTAGGGGGGAAAATATTTTGAAAAACAATAAGTTAATTACTGGAATGTAATCAATAGAAACATGCAATGTTGCCAGTTTGGGGATTTAACATCAATAAACTTTGTAATGGATTACATTCAAATGGATAGAATACTACCATGTTGCCTTAATTTTGCCCAAATCACAGCTACTGGCTATTTATAAATAAATGGTTAACTCAGTTGAAAGTTGTTTGCTGTCAAACTTAAGGATGCTATTTCTGCCAATTTATTTGTTTTTCCAAACTTTTCTTTTGAATTCCTTTTCTGTTGCATTTATTTTATGAAGGGGAAAAAACACCTAGAGAATAGTGCTGGCTGTTTCAAAGAGTTGTACATTTGATCTGTTCAAATGGGTATTTCAATTGAGAACCATTTCTTATCTTGCCAATAAGTGCAATTACAAGATGTACAAATGAATTTTTTTTATGAAGGTAATAAACCTTATCAGCAAATGAAACTGTTGAAAGTCAGAAATAGGTAGAGTTGCTGCTATGTAGGTGCATTCATCAGAACATCTGAGTGAAGTGTAAACTATTGGCTAATTGTGCGAATACACTTCCCACAAGCGTCACTCTTGCTCATGTGATTCTTTGTCTAAATTGTATTTGAACTTGGAATATCCTTCAAAATTCAAGAGAAATGTCAGCTCTTAAAAATAAACAGATCTTAAAAGTTAATTTTAAGAGCTGTTTATGCTGTTTACTCAGAACACTATAACTATCTAATCGCTCCAAATATGAACACCAAAATATTTTTCTAATTGTTTTTTTTTTAAGTATCATTCAAAAGGGATTTTGGAAGAATGTTTAGGAGCTCCCCCAGACTTTCAATGTGAAGAACCCATTAATGACTCCAAGAAAGAAAACACTGCGCTCTGGTGGATACCTCACCCTGGTCAAAACATATATATGTCAACCCCTCCTTCAGCCATCATTTTCAGTTCTTTGCTGCCAGTGACTGAAATGAATTGTAAAAGGTTTTCATACTTGACACTCATTAGTTCTTATTTGTCCAAAATCAGATGCTGTCTGATATCTACACCTGCTGATCACCTTACCCAACCGTATTTTTATCACTTCATTAGATGAACAACTTGGCACCATGTTCTGGATGTGTTTTTAAGGATCACCTTATATTGTGATCCATGCACCTTATTCATCTGTAAATATGCATCACCATATTTGGTATAACTTACTGACCTCTCGCTTACTCCATTGTACATAGTATTCTTGACTATGGAACTCGGGTTTGGGTCTTTGCATGTCAAAATTACCTCTAATAAAATCAAATAAAAAACAAGGACCCAAACGGCATTCCATACTATGACTGTCCCAGATAGTTTGAAATATTTTCAAGTCAAATTTACTGTTTCGTCTTGCAATTGTTATGCCTTTGGAAAGGTTGTAATTGTAAATGAGAACTGGTTCTCAATTATCTTACCTGGTTAAATAAAAGTTTGATACAACATTTTAAGAAATTTAGGAAATCGATTGTTCCTGATCTTCCGGACATTTTCTTCCTTAGGTTGAGCATTCTTTGGTCATACCTGTATGAGATCTTCCTCGGCCTACTAGCCTGTTTGGGAGTGCTAAGCTCAACAGGGTGCATTCCTTTTTTTCCATAAGATTCCAAATTGTTGTTTTTGATAAGCTTAAGATTATTTCTGCCTCATAGTAATGTCCTTGACTTTCATTTTCACCTCTCTGTTACTCATTTGTGCACACACCAAAAGCAGACTCTAAATCTAAATTCCTAACCTAGAATGACATTAGACATTGACAGCTCGGTTCTGCCTGCACAGATCGTATTAAAGATGTGCTGCAGGGTGGTTGTATACAGGACAGTGTTGGTAGCAGTGAGATGTATAAGGAAGTTAGCACCAGCAAGCGCAACATTATTAACAAATAAAGAGAATAGTGTTCAAACTTTGAGGAACAGCTGTAGATACAGCCAAAGATTTATACCGCCTAATAATAAGGACATTGTTTTTTTAAATAGTGCTATGCATCTTTACAAGAGAGTATAATTCTAAGCCAGTGTACAGATGCCAGGGCCTGTATGAAAGCTTGTACAAAAAGTGTTTTACCAATGAGTAGAGGGCACTTTGTAGAGGTATCGTTACAGATATAGTGGCTAAGGACTGACAGAAAACTGGAGGTGTACTTGGCATGCACATTACCAATAATTATCTATAAGATTAGCATTTTCCATAGATTTGTGGTTGAATCTGGTGGGGTTCGGTACATGTTGGGACAAATCAAAAGCCTCTGCATGTTTAGGATGAGCAAATCCCAATTTAGGTTAACTAAAAACAGTCTCTGAGTTGAGGGGAGGGCCATAAGTTCACTGGTGGAAAGGAGCCTTGTAAAGAACTGTCTTGACAGAAAATATAACCACAAAAAATTTCCTGTTCTAAGATAATCAGTAGTGAACCGTGACTATTGGAGCTAGGCCCTCAGTAGTGGAAAAAAGATCTGACGTCATCTGTATTGAGATCTTGGATGCCTGTGTATACAGAGCATGACTTGAGGGCTTTCTTTTGCAAACCTATGTAGGAGAAGCAATTATTTGGTGACAGAGTCAAATGGTCCTCAGCTGTGGCTCAAATAATCAACAAACGTACATAACAGTTGCAAATATCGATAGCAGGAACCACGTTAGAAAATAGGGATGCGTCGTTTCAAATAAACATTTGCCAAAACAGTCACTCAAAGAGTAGTGGAATAAATTCAACCCCACAACTACTAAAATTGTGTCAAGACCACCAGCATAAAAAAAGATAAGACTTGACTCTGAATTAGTGATGTATACTTAAGCCCTTCAAAGGCCCTTGAGGTGTCATACAGTTATCCCACCTATTACAAGAAAATCTGTGATCGGTTGATTCTACTGTTACTAGATAATACTGCTCTAATTGAAGTCAATGACATTGGCTGGTGCCTTCTATTCAAAACCCAGGGGGCCCAGCCAATGAGCGTTGAGCACAGCAAGATCATTTCTACCAAGATACTACTATATTTTAGGGTATTTTCCTCCCTGTTTCCAACATAAACTGAAAACAAATCTATAAAGTGAATTACAAAAAACATTTAAATCAATTAAACAAATATAGCAAATTACTATGTATATAAAATATAATAGATAATGTATCTATCCTGCAAAACTGGCAGCCCAGATACAGTGGCAACATAAATTAAACATGTCTCTTGAGTTTCCGTGAGATTAACAGATCGGGGTCAGAAGAGGATAGGCTACAAAATGCATGTACACAAAAAAAAGTATGTTTATATTGCCCCCTGGTGGTTTCCCTGTAATACAGACAGATTTTTTAAAATATTATTTGCGTGTCCCGACCGGACCAGACCGGACCCGACTCTTCTCGTCCTCTCTCCCGCCTCCTCAAAATCCATTGGATAAGAAATTCACTTCTCTTTGACCTCCAATGGGGTTTGAGAAGCAGCCGAAGAGACTGGGCCAGCAGAAACGCATTTGTTTCATCCTAGGAAACGTATGTTTATATTTCTGACGTTGGTGTCAGCTGTGAGAAAGCGGTGAGCGTGTAATTGACTAGGAGAGTGAAATGAGAGCAAGCAAAGCAACAGAGTACTGACAGCGCAGAGCCTAACAGCGGTGGCAGACGCAAGGAGCTGTCAACACCGAACAGGCAAACCATATAAGCTATCTTTGACAAGAAATGGGATTGAACAAATGAACATTAGTAGAGAGGCAAAGAGGAAATCTGGTGAACCATAGTTCTGGCTGAACATCTTCCCCCCATCTGTAGGGAGTGTTGCTAAACAGCTAACGTTGACAAGCTAACGCGTTAGCTTGCTGAGCTAGAAAGCTATCAGATGTATTTTGGATTTGGATTTTACTTGTGGCTAGTCCTATGCGGTGCAATGCGTTGCTAATTAATGGATGGACTTTGTTCCAAAAGCGTTGTTGTCAGGCCATTGAGGAAATGTTTAGAATTTAGCGAGTTTGGACTTGCTAGCTAGACAACTTAGCTTATAGCCATCGTTAGCAATTTGACCAGCACTTATACAATCACCCTGCCTCTTCTATACTCAATTCTGGAAATTGCGGTCCCGCAAGTTGATGCATCATCATCAGAATCGATAGGTAAGTCCTAGTTTGAGTCATTTGTGTGTGTCAGTTTGGATGTCCTGTTTTCCAGTTTTGATAACGGAAACATTCCCCTCAAATCTTTTGCAGCACTACAGGTAATGATTTTCCTTCTTTCCACTACTGTGCCTCAGACACCTTAATAATTGTAACAACATTTACATAAGATTTAGACACAAACTGGTGTTGGTGCCTTGTTGGCCTTTGCATAGAGGTTTTGTCATGCTGGGGTAGTTGACTAAACTCAATTTGAGCATATACTGTGGGTGATATCTGTAATACAGGCTTCTAAACTTGCACAAGCCCAGAGGTAAATCATTGTGTTAATACATTTTTCCCAAAACAGAATTACATGCGTAGTTTCATTGGAAATGAATCCAACTTCAACTTTTTGAAATACTGACAGGTTGAGGTGCCATTTTTCTGAACATGTCATGGTACATTCTCTGACAGGACAGCACATGGAAACTGATGGATTCAGTAATTTTTAAAGAGCCATTGTCCTCTTAAATCAGTTTCAGTCTTAAGAGGTCTAGTAGCTGAACACATTGTCAGAATTTAATATCGAAATTGGACTTCATAACAATAAAATAAAAGATCTGGTTACCCTGATCTATTTTTATTTCTTTCTCATCTGAAAGAATAAACCATTAGTGAACTAGAAGGCCTTGCATGGTATTATGAAGGTCAATGAGCTCCAGTGGAGCCCCTTCGCCCGGAGGCAGGCTAATGTCAGCCTCCCCGAAGACTTGCATGCCGGAGCACAGGCCCAGGGATGTCTGCATGCATGTACTGACGCAGATGATCTGCAGAGACCCAATAACCCTCCAGCCAGTCCTAGTTTGGCTACTGCATGGATCCTAAGTTACTTTGCTAATATTTATTGGTAGATGTCTGGTATGTTGACCATTTGTGACTCATGTTGTAGTTACTGTATAACTGCAATCTATGTCTGCGTTTCTGACGCTGATGCTTGTCTTTGGCTTGTGCATGATTTGTCATCACCCGTTAGGATGGAAAATCATCAGTCTATGGACCGCGTAGAGTAAGAGTTTAATGCCCAAAGGTTGATTTGCAAACTGTTTCTTCAAAAGAAACAAACGGAACGCAACTGGGAAGATGCGTTTCATCAAACAGATTTGCTATTGTTCAAAATTCTGATTTGTCCATCCCTGTTTTCTTCTTTGAATCAGTTTAGCTTTTTGTAAAGAAATGTTCTGCAAGAAAAATGTACTCCCTAGTTGTAGAACCTGCATAGAAATAGCCTAGATATCATGTTGAATCACGTTCTTTGTGATGGCTCATGTGAGCTCTAGCTGTAATACATTAGCCTACACATTTCTGGTCTGCATTTTTCTGAACATTTCTCTATGTCTTTAATCTTTTAGAGGATGGGATTAAAGCACTTTCTGCACTCGTTAACAAGATTAATAATTGGCTAGTGCTACTGCTGATCCTGCTGTATAATGTCCCACTAGTGTTCAGAGTGTAGTTACGGGCCAGATACAGTGGATCTGCAGTTATTCATCTTGCCTTAAATCGTTGAAACTGACATCTGAGTTATTACCTGTCAGCCTAAATGCTCTCAGCTCTTCTCCAGTAACTCTGCGTGGAAAGCAGGCTAGGCTACGGTTATCCCCTTGAAAAGAGTATTCACATTTTTCCCCACACCTCAATGATTGTATGTTGGTTAACGAATAGCAGCGTGTCAAGTCCTGGGACAGGGGAAAAAGAACACAAAGGTGGCGCCATTTTGCCGCTCCTCTCCTCTGCTCCACCTCTCCTATCTTTTCCTTGTGGACCTGATATCTGTGAGCCTGATATCTGATACCAATAGATAATTAATGTTATATGCCTCCGTACCTGCTTCTAGGCTGTAGCAGTCTCTGTTGCCTAACCTTGATCTGTATGTTGTGCTAAAGCTTGGGTGGGACACAGCCTGGTATTGCCTACCTAGCTGTGAGCCATTAAGCAGGAACATTCTGAAACAAAATGAACACAGCAGTTTTGTCAGTAATTTATAGGCCAGTATGAAAAGAAATGGTATGTTTGCTGTTGTTGTCTGTAAAGCAAAAATAAGACATTTAGGCCAGTGTTATCATTAGTTGGAAGCATAAGATGTCTCGGCTTGTTTTTCAAAACACTGATCTCAGGGTCCATTCATTCTATATTTTCTTTCTACAGGTATCTACGTATCTATCATTTGACGCACAAACTTCACAGTTTGAGTTTATCTGATAACATGATAATGATAACACAGGAATGCAAGGACACATGAGTCATCTTGTTCTGTAATTTTTGGTAGAGTAAGATTCAAGTTAGCTTTTATGTTGTTTTTATGTTCATAGTAACTGGACTAGCTAGCAACTTAGCTTGCTAAGTATACCGTTTCTGAGACAAACGACTTGCTTAGGTTTTGGTGGAACATATTCAACATACTCTCCTTAGTTTCATATCAAGTTTGACTGGCAGGCTAAGATGTGTTAGCTAAATTAACCAACATTAGCTTGCTTAGCTGATGTTCACAAATCATGCTCTTTTTCATGACTGTCAAACTTGAGAAGTACAGCTCATGCGTTCTCAATATAGGCCTAGTTAACTTAGTGTACTGCAATGGTTAGCTGCGTAACCACTCCCTTTTGTTTCACATACAGTTTGATTGGCTGGCTCAGCCATGTACACAAATTTTGGTCAAATCATGTCGAATCTAAGAAAAGCTGCCCTGTTGGTCCACAAAACACCTTAAGTAGATGTAAAATGGTACAATTTGACTTCCTCAGCAAAGCAAGCTTGCTGTGATTATTATTTTTGATCACTGTAACAGCTACTGTGGTGGCCAATTCTGTTATCCATCTGGAAGGTTATTTGGTTATCCGTTTGTGTTGGCGTGATACCGTCCCACCCCAATTGTGAATGTTGTTTGTATGTTATTTCGATTCAGATGCGTCCTTTAGCCTATTTGTTCTCTGTCTGTGTTGTCCCAGCTGGTGCTTGTGTTTTGTGTGAGCCCTGATGAGCACATTGTCATGTGTCTTTTCAGGGCAGCTGTGTACAGGCACAGCTACAATTGAATGAGGGCAATGGTTTTGAGGGTAATGTTTACCACGAGTAGATGTAATGTCCACCAATGCATTGAAATACCTTCTGGTAGACATAAGGCTATTCATTGGTTTGCATAGTAATCATCTCTGTAGAATATGGACCATGTCACTTTGTATTCAACTCCGTGTCAATGTTGGCTATAAGTTCTTCTAGTGGTTAAGAGTATTGGGCCATTAACAAAGGTTAAGGGGTTGATTCCCCAGGTTGGCGGGGCCTTTGTGCATGGTGGTTGACCCTAACACGTGAGTTTAATGCACAAGGATAATGGTTCTGGGCCTTTTCCTGTAATTCATGGGATTGGGTTACTAATTAGAAGGGATCTTATACCTTTTTTAAACATAGAATTCCACTGCAGTAATGGCAATAGCAGCAATGAACACCTATAAATTATGCAGATTGATGTACAATGTGCCATTTTTATAAAAGAAATGTAATTGCAGGGTGGCTTTTTATTTCTGCTAAATCACTTATTAAGTCATGGTGTGAATGAACTGTAATGTACTTCAGAGAAGCGTGGTCTGCACACAGACAGTGGCCAGTAGATTTGGTTAATGCAGCACTGGTTTATTTGTGTTGGTTGCCTAGTGATGGACATGGGTCCCGCTTCAGATGCAGCATTTCTTTAACGACTACGGAAACGCCGGCACAGCGGTGACTCAAAACGATCTCCAGAGATATGACAGGAAAGGGAATTAGAAAATTCCTCCATTCAGAGACTTTCCAGGTTATTGAGATCCTCCGGCCTAGGTCTAATGAACAGCGCTGTTCAATTACACCGCGGACTGGATTCAAATCCGGGGACTGACATTTGGCTGCTGCTCTGTATGGCTTCCACCATTATTAGCATAATATGTCGTTGATTCTTTGCGTGTATCTCCTCATGCCAAGGGTGCCAATCATTTTGGAGGTGACTGTATGAGAAGACTACCTGAGAAGTCCTCGCTTTGACACGCCATTCCTGTAAGAGAGCAGTACACGAAAAGCTGTAATTGTGAGAACCCGGAGCCCTGGAGTGAAAGCTCTGAGAATGGCCTCCTTTATGTGTGCCCACTGAAGGGAAGTTTATGCATAAGCCGAGGGAGCACATCCCCAACACAAGGGACTTTGTCCGGTTACGAGTATTGTGAAGCTGTGAACAATGAAGAAATGCGAGCGGGACTTTAACAGATCTTAATGTCGATAGTGCCAATCGCGCCTGTACACACTGAGAAATTCTAAGGTTATGGGAGGATACCCGCAGATAGGTCTATCTACAGAGTCATCACATGATACTCTCCCGAACCTTGCCCCGATTGAAGCAAGACAGTGGAGGCAATGCAGAACTGTCTCCTTTGCAGTTGGTAGCCATCAAGTCTCAGACTGGGCTGACCTGACCAGATGTCCCATTACCTTTCAAATGTCTGCCTTTTCCAAACACAGACCATCAAATATCTGCATTTTTAAAGATTTTAGCTTAACTCTTATTGAACAAACGAGCATGTGCCCTGACTGCACTGGAATGAAGTTGACTGCACACACAACTTGGGTTCCAAACATGCACATTTCTTAACACTTATAGTGTCTGCAGGACAGAATTGATTTCAAATCACGGGGGCCATTCTTGGATGTGAGCAAAGGAAAAGTTACAAGAGAGTCGGTAGGGACAGAAGAAACTAATGACATGAACATTTAGCCTTGCAACAAAACTGGAAATAGTCGCGTCTCCCACAACACCCCCCCTGGGGGCACTGTGTAGGGAGGCAGAGAAGAAAGGGGTTTTCTGGCAACTATTCAACAATAACAAGTTGGAAATTGTAATTTGAAATTGATTTGTTTACAGTCACCTTGTTTTTGGTTTTGTGGTGAGTCTGCATTATTTTTGTGTTTTATGGTCACGACTAATGGCTACAGTGGCATTCGCAAAGCAAGAACATCAGTGTGTTGCAAGAGTCTCTAGTATCGGGTGTGAATTAAAAATTCTCGTCACAACTATTGATGTGGTCAGGTTCCGCTCGGCAGATCATTCAGTTTATATGCGTCAGTCCCAACAGCCTTTAGTAACCAACATGAGCTTTGAATCCTGCTGTGGAAGGTGGTGTTCAGCAGCCAGATATAACGCACAGACAGACCAACTGACCCAAACAGTGGCACTGGGGCACTGATCTATCCCTTCTCTCCGTCCCCACTCTAACTCTCCTGAGGGGAAACAGTACAACATGTGGGTTACCTTTTCCGTCTCAGTGGCCATTTAGGTTAAATCCATCACAGCGTTGTTAACATTTTCCTCCATTAATATGATCTTAAACTTGAACTGGCTTAGGGATTCAGGGACGTGTGTATGGAATGAGTGGGCAGAACTGTGCCAAGGCATAATGTATAGGAGCAGTGTACTCCCCTGTCGTGGCTTGGAGGCAAGGAGGAATGGGAGCACACAGAAGGTGGGGAGTGGACTATAATAAACGTCAGTCAGGACCAGCAACAGAAGGTAGTACAGTGGAAAACGGTTGGCCCGGTTATGTCGTGTTTCTGCTTTGACACACGCCAGTGACCTTTTCATTTCTTTCACACAATAAATGTGCATTGTTATGCAACAAGGGCTTAGCTTAGCATCCGCAAACAGTTGACTGTTTGTGCGAGGTGACCTTGTCTTCTACTTGATGACTCTGCATCACGTTAATCGTTGGAATATATCGTGCTAAGAGCGTATTCGGTTGACGTTGTTGCTTCGTAGATCAGAAGTAGCTTCCAGGTCACAGTAGCCACTAGCCTAGAGGCTAACACTACGAAACAATAAACTAGTTTATGTTGTGCAAGCAACACTTCATCTATCTTACGCTGTTAATTACTGCAGGGTCAGTCCTTGATGTTGGGCCGCTAGACTGGAGCCAGTAAAAACAATCCTACCTCCTCATTTTTCTGCTCCAGTTCAATATAACTTTCCTGTGGCTATATTGTACACCATTGTAGACTACATGTGGAATAGCCAGGCCATTTCTATTTATGCGTAATGTTGTTCATTCCAGCGCCTCCACCAACAGTAGCATCTGATTGGTGCCAGATGTAGCACATACACAGAATATTTATTATAACTTGGCAATCAAGCAGAGGTCCAGTAAAGTGCAGATGAAGTACATTGAGCCTGCTTGTGTTGCATGCTATAATTACTCTTGAGCAAGCTGAAGATCTTTGTTCCGCATGCTAGTTTAGACTATTCACATGTCCACAGATGGAATTCTTCTCTCATACACGTTTCCATTTCACTCCGAATACTCCATTTAAATTTAATGAGCTTCGTTGGCATGGGAAACATTTTGATCACATTGTTATTTGTTATATTTTTCTCATGACAAAGACCACTCAATCTGCACAACCAATAGCATTGAAGAATGGGAAAATGTCGTCCCTAGTCATGATTATTACTTTTCTTGTGATAGTGGACATGCTGTTTATAGTAGCCTAATACTTAAATGTCCCCAGACGCCCCCCCCCCCCGTACAACGCATTCCCTCATACACTGACTGCCTCCAGCAGCTGGTTAATGTTAGGTCGAGAAATTATGGCGGCGTTTCAGGGGATTTATTTCATTTTTTTGTGACCTGAATTGATAAACCGTAATCCCATTATAGCCCACGTTTAACCTTTTAACAACATGTTTTACAATGTGACATGAATAATGTCTCGTGTTGTACCAATAGGTTCATAAATCATGAAAGGCAACTGTGCTTTGAATTTCTCCCCCACCAGACCTCTCTAGGGCCTGCAGGGCCACTCTGATATCTGAGGTGTGTATGTGCCACATTCAATTTTGTGATAAATATTTTAGAGATTTCGACTGGTCACAGTGCTATTCATTTTAGCTTAACGTGGCAAACAAGGGATGGATATTGAGAGTGAAATGAAAATAAGTGTATGAGAAACGTGTTCTGTGTATCGGCAAGGCATTTTGTCTGATTTTAATTTAGTGTGCGCAACAAATGATTTTCAGCTTGACGCATGTCATACCTGCCAGCTTTCAAGCGTAATTCTGGCACCCAACCTTGGATCTGGGTTTGCAAATCTAGTCTGTGGGTCCCGTGTAGGTTCTTACTCCCACCAGCCATTCTGTGTGTGTACATTCACCACTAATCTGACACCATACTAACCACAACCTCTTGCATTGCAGGCACCATCCTCTTACCTAGTAAGCTACACAGGACCTCAAAGGTAATAGAAAATCAGCCTTGCTCATCCCTGCCCTGCTCTGAGGGAATTGTTGGGAGTGTTATACACTGGTTGTAGTTTAGAAGTCAGATCTCAACTCCAAACATAAGTTAATGGTCTCAAATCTATACTTCTTAAGCAGGTCGAAGAGTGGATCAATGATTTCTTCCTGTTGCTTTATTAAGTTGCCATTGATCAATACATGAGTATGTAATGTAATCCTGTACTTATTTTTTGGGTGGTTGTATTATTGCATTTATATCTTCAACTGGAGAGGTAGAAACGCTGATCTGCCAGCCAACGCTGCTAGCCTCAGTAATGAGGATAGAGAACTGTGGAGATTGTTTCAGGTTTTGGGCCATATGCTGAGGATGGAGATGCGTATTGTGATATTTTGTCTATGCCTTCCAGCCCTGGTAGAGGACACATTGCTGACCACAGATCTGGGTTCACTGGTCAGTCATGCACCGCCCAGGCGTACACAGTCTGGGGTTCTTCTGACCATCTGTTCCTCAGACCGGCAGCACTACCCAGCTTCTGTTTCCTCAAAGATGCTGTATGCTAAACATTGTCAATGGAGTCTCTTTCGACTGACTGTCCATAAATAAAATTAAAATAAAACAGTGGTCCTAAAGTCCAAAAGCTGAATACACCTTTATTTAACTGTTAAGGAATTTGCTTCAAATATTGGGGATTTGTATAAAAGAACCTGTCATTCATGTCATTCAATGAGTACTTGCGAACCATGATGAAGAAAGATGTTTCTCAATGCTCAAGCAGCATAAACATTTTCAATCTCTCCTATATTGTTGAAAAGGTGATACAATCCTTGAAACACAATTTATAATGTTGCTTTATTTCAAACCAGCCTTGTGATGAAACCACTGAACAGTTTCTTTCAGATGCCCTTTGAAGGACAAGTTTTCAACTCTGCACAACCTGCTGAGAATACAACGTGTGGCCATAATCGCAAAATTTGCCAAACCATTTCTAAAAAAAGAACAATAATTAGATTTGATTGCATTTCTTTATTTTTGAACCCTCGTCATTGACCTGCATAAATATGTCTGTTTATTTGAGTATTTCCACAATACTTTCCAAGTGTGTATCCATAACAGTGGCTGCTGGTCTGGAGTTTCTGGAATCCAAGTTTTGTTCCTTATTGACATCGCTGCTCATGTGCGGGATATTTTAGCAGCCTCTTTTTCCTTTAAGTCTACGAGCTGCTTACTCTGTGGAATGCATCTCTGCTGGCACTTGAAAGACAGAACAATCTTAGCTTGTCGACTGTTTTCAGAGCAATCTATTTCAAAAGTAAGCATGAAACAGGTCATCTGGAGATTTATTTTTGAGGGGAACCTACATGCAAGTACCCAGTACACAAAATATCAAACAAGCAAGACAAACAACAGTCAGTTGCCATTTTATGTGTATGTATTAGCTTTTGGGAGTAAAAAAAATCTTGCCTCTTAAGCTGTATGCAGATTAACTGTATTTTTCAAATGCAGTGTGTGTAGACTGTCTTGCCTTTTCAATCTCCATATACGGACAATTTTGGATTAGAAATAGCCCTGGAATATTTGGTCACATTTTTGCCAACTTCTATTTTAGTTGCTCAGAATCTGAGAAAATTAGGTGTGTAATATGCTGTGCTAGAGTGAGAACTATGTGACAATGTGTGTAAACCATCACAGGTGTGGAGATGCAGATCCTTATTTTGGCTCGTTGCTGGGAGGGTCATGGACAGTTAGTGGGAGAAAAACCTTTTTCCACAGCCACAGCCGTATTAAGAAACATTCCTGTTGTTCAGTAGTTCATTTTTCTCAATTTAAAAACATCAAAATAAATACTGACAATGCCTTGGAAAAGTTGTAATCTCAGTAGTATTTGAACCCAGTCAGGACTTTCATGGAACCTACAGTTTATAATCCCGTCGTCATGACTAGCAAAACAACCCTCTTTGTCTAATTCTACTCAGTCTGGGTGGGGCCCATCCAGACACACAAGCTCCATCATAAAATATTGAAGCACCTATTTTCCTTAGCTTCATGTTGGGAGTCCATTCTCCCCGACACAGACCGGATGACTCGGGAGGCTGACTGAGATAAGACATGCATCATTCATAACCGTTTATATCTAGACTTACATCCATCATTCATAACTGCTTATGTCACTGAACTGAGAAGATCGGTTGACTAATTTTCTAAATAGTTTGCCAAACCGAGGCATGTTTTTATTTGTCTGATGTTTTAAATTGCCACCTTCCGCTGCTTGACATTTTGTGGGCTGTGGGCGTGGTAAGGACTCGCCTTGGGTTTAGTTGGAGCAAGGCGTGTGGGTAGGCAGGCAACGTTTCAGTTTTAACAGGAGAAGGGGTAATGCTTAGTAGCCTAACTACTGTAGCGTTCAAGTTACATTTTCAGCAGACAGCGTTATAGAAAACACTGCGGACAGATTCACATTATCACCCCATTTCCACTTTAACTCAACTATAATGAGCAGATACATCAAGTGGATCTTATTAAATTACAGATAGGATTTAAGCATCAGCAGTTTTCTGCCAACATGCTTCTGTACAGTATGCTTCTTAGGGTGGCTGAGAACACAGCAGTCAGAAGCCATTTAGGATAGAGTTGTGGTGGGAGGACAGTGTGGGTCCTTGTGCCCCTCATTATCCAGTCATTGTCTATGGGTAGGAGAGTAGGAGTGTCTTTCTGGGCGGCTGAAGGCCCTATTACTGAAAGTGGCTCATAAATCGGTTACGATAAGTATTTCCTTACATCATTATCAGGCTCTTCCTCTTCAGTGTAGCAGCTGGGTGTTCTTTATCATTCTCACATGATACTGCGGTTCCTCTGTTTGTCTGCATACTTTATATGATGCATGTATTTTTTGTCATTTAGCAGATACTGAAGCCGAGAGCGACTGACTTGAGCGTTTAAATAATTGATCAGTCACTGCAATTGGGGAGATTTTGCAAAGCATCTGTCTGCAATCTTTTTTTTTTGAACTTCATCGGAAATTTAAACATTGAGTGATATGGATTTCTGTTGCTGTGGCCTGTTTGATGAAAGTGATAAACTGAAATGTGGGATTTCAAACAATGGAGAAAATGCTTCTTACCCTTAAACCATTTCAAGAGAATTGAGCTAGATGTAAGTAGTTTTACTGAAAGTAGTCTAGTATGTCTACATTGTATCGATTTAGTCTGTCGTTCCTTTAAATCATTGGACCGTCAAACTGGCTGGGGAGCTGTTTGCTAGATGCTAGTCCGAATAGCCATGTGTTCTTAGCTGAGAGGTGACTCAGCTCTGTGTGTCTGTGTCTCTTCTCTGTCCGTCTGTCCACAAGCGTTCAGGGCTTTTCAAATATTTCACTTCTCCTGTATCTTATGCATTGTCATTATGCCCAGTGGTTTATGGGGCTCTGCCATCTTGCTACTTTACAGACTAGCAAAGTGCCACTGCTGGGGGACTCTGGGTGGGCCTTTTCCCTCTGCATGTGCCCTCTGAGTGACCCCTTCTCTCTCTGGACTAGAGGAGGATGATTTGCCCAGGGGTGACTCCTCCTAGGGTGAGGTTAGCCACATGGTCTTGCGTGAACAAATGATTAGGCTAGAGTGATAGATGGTTATGCTTAATTGTAGTTACTCAGTATAGTATGACATGAGGTATAGGGCATCACTGTTGAACTATGCTTCTGTATTTCCTTCATTTACGTTGGCCATGTAATTCGAGCCAAATCCCTCAGCTATAATTTTTGGGAACCTTAGTGTTTTTGCAAGTCATCACGATGAACTTCATTTGTCACTGCTGTTGTCTGCCTAACATATCAAACACATTTCCACGTTTTGATTCCCGGAGTCCTGAAAAGGCCACACCCAACAATTTGACACTATACAGTGGGCAGGCTTATACCAAGGCTCAAAGTATTGCAGTGATTGGTGGAGCCTATAGACCAGGGTTTCAGTCTGTAGACCAGCGTATTACAGCGCTTGAACTTCATACAACCCAGGTTTCATAAGATCAGCCAGGCTTCTAATGTTAAAAAGTTATTACATTTAGAAAGGTACTACATTTGTAGTTGTCGATGTCATTTTGTATCTCTAATAGACCAGATGTTGAATTTGAAGCTCAAATGTTTACAGTTGAGGCCTTTTCCAAGTGACCCAAATCCCCTGGTGTGTCGGTTGAACTCTGAAAGTGGTTTACAAAGGAGCCTACCTTTAAACATTTCTGACCTTTATCCCGGAAACCTTGAAGTGAAGTAATCTGGTTTTGAACAAACTCCTTTCCATTCTCTTTTCAGTTTTGTATGAGTGTGTCAGTAAATACTTGGATTCGGAGTGGGCCAGGCTGGGGAATCGTGCTCTAAAATGCCTTTTAAAATGGTTTATGAAAGGCATTGGTCTATAGTTATGTACTCAGCCACGATGCAGGATCTGCTAGTTCTGTGCTCAAGGCTAAGCTGACAATAGGGCCAGTGGGAGTCATAGGGCTCAGGACAGCCCAACTGTCTTGTGCTCAGAGCCTATTCATCTCGATTAGACATGTAAGACTTGTTTCCACCCTATATCTGAGCTGAACTCCCATCAGAATGTAGGCTACCTCTAGGCGAGGGACGAATGGTCTTGGTGGGTTCTGTTTTTCTGTGTTTTGGCTGCCAGTTTTGCTAAGGGTTTCATTGGTGTCTTCCAATGGGGGGAAATGTGAAGTGTGGCCCACAATGAATTGAGAGTCAGTTGCGTGCTTGAATTGCTGTTACATTGCATTTTGCTGTGGCCACAACATCCCAGCACTAATTTGCCTCACTGAGGCCCAGCGGCATCCCTGACGTGGAGTTTTTGACCCTTTTCTGCTGCTTCTTCCAATTGTTGATAATTAATGGGGGTTGAACATCTACTGCCAAATTTACTGTAAACGAATACAGGCGGTTTGTGCTTCTCTGCCTATGCGAGTGAGTGCCCTGCTGTGACTACTCTTGCACAGTCATTTTACATGGAAGATGAGCGTAGAAGACTAGAGAGCAGACAGATCTTTTTTTTTAGAGCTCTTCAACTTCTCAAAAATGGCAGCCAGCCAACACTCGTTACCAAATCCCCTTTTTCAGTCTACTGCGCTTTCTTCCAGTAGTTGTTGACATAATTGATTCAACTTACTTATTTTGCCCGTGGTTGGCTAATAATTGTGAGAATATTGACACTGATTCCTATTAAAGTTTGATACCGCCCGGGAGTTCTCTTAATGAGGCCTTGGCTGGCCCGTCTGTCTGACCTGGTTTAGACTGACTCACCGCTGGAGTGCAGGATTACGCAGCGCCCGCGGGGAGGGGGTGTTGTACCTTACATTTGACCCATTGAATCTTAGCTCATGAGGAACGGGAGCATGAGGGAGTCAATGTGGGTCAGTGTGTGTCACTAGAGTGGGCTTGGTCACAGGCCAGGTTGGGTTGGTTGCCACGCAACAATACTGGCCAACCCCCTAGAGCAAAAGTGAATAGTGTACCTATAGAGAATGATTTTACTCTATGTGACTGTAACGGGTATTGGAAAGAGTTGAATTGACCTCGGAAATCTTACCTCTGCCTAATGAATTAGTCAACTGGGTGGCACTAATTATGGGTTTGTAGGGAAGAACTCCTGGATGTGTGAATGTCTCAATGACCGGCTGCTATAAGTAGCCTTTTAGAAAGACAGACCAGTTCAGATATGTTTTTCTCACTAATCAGTAACTTCGCCAGTAAGAAACTTGATGTGGAAAGATTTCATGTGATTATTCAAAAGACCAATTAGTGGGGAAAACTGGCAGTCCGATATGGGCTGCCTGTGAAAATGTGAACATACACAGTATTTTTTTTACTCCTGCTAAATACCCGACAGCTCACAGGAATGTGCTTCCTGCAACCCGGTCACTGCTTTACCATGGACAGGAGTAGCAGAGGGCCCCAGAAACAGCACAGTAGCAGAGGGCCCCTAAAATAGGTGAACTGTAGATGGACTACTGCTGATATCTGTTTGCTTTGGCCATGGACCCGAGTGAGAGGGGGAGGCGGGGAGAGGGGGAGGCGGGGAGAGGGGGAGGCGGGG